>VWZE01003731.1:18227-31272 GCA_013396675.1 Eubucco bourcierii
CCATTGGCCTTCTTGGCCACCTGGGCACACTGCTGGCTCATGTTCAGGCGGGTGTCAGTCAGCACCCCCAGATCCCTTTCTGATTGGCT
The DNA here is from genome assembly GCA_013396675.1 of Eubucco bourcierii. Taxonomy (NCBI): domain Eukaryota; kingdom Metazoa; phylum Chordata; class Aves; order Piciformes; family Ramphastidae; genus Eubucco; species Eubucco bourcierii. Next base: position 18,317 of record VWZE01003731.1, read on the forward strand.
GCTCTCCAGCCACTCCCAGGCCAGCCTGTAGCTCTGCATGGGGTTGTTGTGGCCAAAGTGCAGCACCTGGCACTTGGATTTGTTGAGCTCCATCCCCTTGGACTCTGCCCATCTGTGCAGGCAGTCGAGGTCCTGCTGCAGAGCCCTTCTGCCCTCCAACCCAGCAACATCAGCCCCCAGCTTGGTGTCAGCTGCAAATTTGCTGGTGCCTGACTCGATGCCCTCGTCCAGATCATCACTGAAGATGTTCCAGAGGATGTGGCCCAGCACTGATCCCTGGGGCACACTGCTAGTGCCAGGCCTCCAGCTGCATGTGGCACCATTCACCACCACTCTCTGGGCTCGGCCCTCCAGCCAGTTCCTAACCCAGTGCAGAGTGTTGGCATCCAAGCCAATTTCTCTCTTACCTCCAGGAACTGGAATTGCTGAGGACTGAATTACTCCTAGGGGAACTGCCTTGCAGAAGTAGTTTTAAATTCTCCCAGCTGTAGCCATTTGGGCTGAATTGTTTCTCACCAGGTACATGCTTCAGGTTGTTGCATCTGGGACGGTTCAGAGAGGATGGTTCACACCACCCTAAGGAGGCTTAGACAAAGACACACAGTTTTGTCCCTATAACTGCAACACATCCTCTGAGGAGATCTAGACACCTTGTCAAAGAACAGCACTGCTCAAGGGTTTTCCCTATAGAGATGTACTTTTGAATATCCAACCAATCATTTGGTCCTTCAAGGGCCAGAAGCCACCACATCCCCAGTTGGGTGTGAGGAGAAGAATAGGAGCACCCACACTGGGGTGAATAAAAAGTCAGTCAGGAGCAGTATTTTGGATCAGCAGGGCTCAGGCTGGTGGTCTCAGAATTACAGAATTAACCAGGTCAGAAAAGATCTCTGAGATTGAGTCCAAGCTAGCACCTAACCCTTCCAATCAACTAAGCCATGGCACCAAGTGCCTCACGCAGCCTCCTCTTGAACACCTCCAGGGATGGGCACTCCACCACCTCCCTGGGCAGCCCATTCCAATGCCAATCACTCTTGCTGTGGAGAACTTCTTCCTAACATCCAGCCTGACCCTGCCCTGGCACAGCTTGAGGCTGTGTCCTCTTGTTCTGTCCCTGGGTGCCTGGCAGAAGAGCCCAACCCCAGCTGGCTACAACCTCCTTCAGCCATCCTCCAACAGATCACAGTTCCCTCTGACTCACCCTTGGTACTCTTCTTGCTTTTATTGTATCACTACTGAGCAAGAACTCACAGCTGCATTCATCCTTCACCATGAAGACTTACTAGGACCTTTCACAGTGAGGCAGAGCTTTCCTTTGGCTCTTGTTCTGTTCCTTTTATTTTCACCTTCAAATATCATCTGAAGGTCAGGGCACACTGCTCTGCTTCTCTCCAGGAGTCTATTTCCAAGCTGGTAGAAGCTGTTACATGTGCATACATGAGAGGTGGTTGTGCAGTGCTTTCAGAGCACTGAAGGGTGGAGCTGGGCAGCACTCCCAAGCTGGGCATTAGCCAGAGTGTGACAAATGGTGCATCTTCTTCTGCTTCTTCAGCACATGAGGTGGGCCAGCATCTGGATCACAAGATGTTAGAGGTTGGAAAGGACCTCTGGAGAGTTTCCAGTCCAACCCCCCTGCCAGAGCTGAACCAGGCAATCTAGCTCAGGTCACACAGGAACACATCCAGACAGGCCTGGGAAGGCTCCAGAGAAGGAGACTCCACAACCTCTTTGGGCAGCCTGTGCCAGGGCTCTGGAACCCTTCCAGTCAAGTTCTTTCTCATGCTGAGGTGGAGCTTTCTGTGCTGTAGCTTCTATCCCTTGCCCTTGTCCCAGAAGGCAACTGAAAAGAGTTTGTCCCCTCCCTCCTGAGCCCTAGCCCTCAGATATTTATAGACAGTGATTGGATCCCCTCTCAGTCTTCTCTTCCCCAGATCAAGAAGCCCCAGGTCCCTCAGCCTCTCCTCAGAGGGCACTGCTCCAGCCCCTTCATCAAATATGTCACCAGCTTGCTCACAGTGGGAAAAGTGATCTCCTTCCCATCAGGAACAACTGAGAAAATCCAATGCTGAGCATCTGGACAATGTCCAGGGGCTGTTCCATGGGTACCATAAGAACTGTGCAGAATCCTCAGTTATTGTCTTCTTTCCTCACTTCAGACATTTTTCTTCTCCTCTGACTCTTAGTTCTACTTCCATTCTGTCATTTGTTTGCTCTTGCAATAATAATTTGGTTTCTCTGGTTTGGAGCTCTGAGAGAGGTCTCCATTTTTGTCATGAATGAAATGAGGCCTGGGGTTACTCTAATAAGAAGAGTGGTGAGTGGAAAGAGGAGGAGTGTTCCTTTGCTGCTTCTCTCTTCCTCTGGGAGTGGAAAGAGAAAACTGCAAACTGGTTCTGAGGAAGAGGAGGAGAAGAAAAGCACCCAAATCACTGCCACCTGTTGCTGCTACTGACACAGCTTCTTTGGTGCCATTGGCATCTTCATCACTGATGCCAGCATCTCTGCCACTACAGCCAGCCTTCTGCTGAGCACCTGGACTGACACTTCACCTCTTGGCACTGTGTGCTTGTTTGAGGCACTGAAGGATGGGGCTGGGCAGCACACACAAGCTGGACATTAGCCAGAGCATGACAACTGGCGCATCTCATTCTGTTTGCTCAGCACATGAGGCGTGCCAAGATCCAGATCTCAGGATGAGGTTGGAAAGGATCTCCATAGCTCATTGATTCCAACCCCCCTGCCAGAGCAAACTCCCACACACTAACAACACTCCCCATGGGGCACACACTCAGGAGTTGAGGATTTTAGGGCTGCCCTGCAGCAATAGAAAGGACATTGGAATGTTTGAGCCAGTCCAGAGGAGGCCACAAAGATGCTCAGAGGGCTGCAGTAGCTCTGCTATGAGGACAGGCTGAGAGAGTTGGGGCTCTGCAGCCTGGAGAGGAGAAAGCTTCCAGGAGAGCTTGGAGTGGCCTTCCAGGATCTGAAGGGGGCTACAGGAAGGCTGGGGAGGGACTATTGACAAGGGCTTGCAATGCCAGGACAAGGGGCAATGGGTTTGAAGTGGCAGAGGGGAGATTGAAAGTGGATGTTAGGAGGAAGTTGTTTGCAGTGAGGGTGGTGAGACACTGGCACAGGTTGCCCAGGGAGGTTGTGGCTGCTCCCTCCCTGGAGGTGTTCAAGGCCAGGTTGGAGGAGGCCTTGAGTGAGCTGTGCTAGTGGGAGGTGTCCCTGCCTGTGGCAGGGGGTTGGAACTGGCTGAACTTTGAGGTCCCTTCCAACCTTACCATTCTATGATTCTATGATTCTAATTCAGTGCTGCCTGGGCCACTCAAGACCCAAAGAAGACACAAAACTTTCCAAGCCATCAGAAGCTGCATGCAGGAAGACACTGAGGAGGATGATCTGTGTGATTTAAACTGGAGATTGAAACTGGATGTGAGGAGGAAGTTGTTTGCAATGAGGGTGGTGAGACACTGGCACAGGTTGCCCAGGGAGGCTGTGAATAATTGGAATATTAGAGATATAATTGAGCATAGAATTGTATAGAAAAGAGACATCACAGAATTATAGAATGGTTTAGGTTGGAAGTGACCTTAAAGATCATCCAGTTCCCACCCCCCACACCTCCCACTAGAACAGGTCACTCAAGGCCTCATCTGACCTGGTCCTGAACACCTCCAGGGAGGTTGTGGAGCAGAGAAGCAGAGAATGTAGCAGATTCCATAGTGTGGAAACAGCAAAATAATCACTAACTTATTATGGGATAGGGCACTGCAGGCTTATAGAATCACGGAGTTACAGAATGTCAGGGGCTGGAAGGGACCTCCAAAGCTCAGCCAGTCCAAGCCTGCCAGAGCAGGATCATCCAGAGCAGGTCACAGAGGAACACATCCATGTGCATCTTCAATATCTCCAGAGAAGGAGAATCCACAACCCCCCTGGGCAGCCTTTTCCAGGGCTCTGTCACACTCACTGGCAAAAAAATTCCTCCTCATGTTCCCATGGAACTTCCTATGCCTCAATTTCCACCCAGTGCCCCTTGGCCTGGCACTGGGCATCACCCAGCAGAGCCTGGCTCCAACCTCCTGGCACTCACCTGCACATCTTTAGAACCATTGCTGAGGTCACCTCTCAGTCTCCTCTCCCAGCAGCACAGCCCCAGCTTCCTCAGGCTCTCCTCCTAACAGAGCTCTTCCATTCCCTTCAGCATCTCTGTGGCTCTAATCACCTTAGTGACTCATGCTAAGATGTTAGCCTGAGTTTTAGTCAAAGCCCCTGAAGGTAGTGGGGTCCTGGTTCCTGATGGCAGTGATGAGACAGAGAATGCTCTTCAGACTGCTCCTTATAACCACAATGCTGCTGTGCTGTAGTTCCTCAACCAAAAGTGCCTACTACATAAGTGAGCACTACTGCAGACCTGACACTTCCATCTCATTCCAGAGGCTGAGCCTTTACTCATTCTCTAAGGCAGCTCTCTTAAGCCACAGCTTGCTTACAATCATAGAATGGTAAGTTTGGAAGAGACCTCAAATCTCAGCCAGTTCCAACCCCCTGCCATAGGCAGGGACACCTCCCACTAGCACAGCTCACTCAAGGCCTCATCCAACCTGGCCTTGAACACCTCCAGGGGTGAGGCTTCCATGACCTCCCTGGGCAACCTGTGCCAGTCTCTCAGCACCCTCATGGTGAAGAACTTCTTCCTGATGTCCAATCTAAATCTCCCCTCCTCTAGCTTGGATTCACTCCCCCCAGTCCTATCACTCCCTAACACCCTAAAAAGTCCCTCCCCATCTTTCTTGTAGCCCCCTTCAGATACTGGAAGGCCACAAGAAGGTCTCCTCGGAGCCTTCTCTTCTCCAGACTGAGCAAGCCCAACTCTCTAACTCAATCCAATGACATGTACACAACATTAAAAAAAAAAAAAAACAAAATAAAAAAACCAACCAAAAGCACAAAAACCTGGGGAAAAAAAATGTGAAGGGTTTGGATATGCAAACATTTTGCTAACTGCTGTTAAACCTTTTTTTGCTTATAGCCTTGCCTGGACCTCCTTCGCCTGCTGCATGGCCGCAGCCATCACCACTATTAATAAATACACAAAGACTATCCTGGAATTCAAGCACAAAAGACAAGTACTGGAAAGAAGTATAAGGATTGAATGCAAGTTTCCTGCTCAGGCAGCTCCAGAGAAAACCTGCAATGTCTATGTGAACTCTTTCCACAGCAGCACAGAGGACCCTGCAGGCCCAATCAAAGGCTTGCGCCACTTGGCCACCATCTCAGTGCTGTAGGTGAGAGCTGTGCCCCAGGGCACCCTGTAAATCCTAGTGCTAGATCAGAATGGAGCAGTACTCATCAATACAAAATGTATCTTGGAGTAGTAGTAGCTATTGGCTTAATAAAGTCCATGGCTGTGGATGTTTCAAGGAAGTCTGAGGGTTGGAAAAGTCAGTTGAGGCATCTCAGGTCAGAAAAGGACAGGGACAGAGGTCCTCTGCTGCTCTGATTTGCAAGCAGGCTCTAGTGTTAACAGGCTGCTCAGAATTTCACAGCACTGTGGATTTCCACCCTGGTTCCTGACTGAAAAGACAAAAGTATTTCTGTAAGCAGGATGTGCAACCTGTTGAGAAATGCTTCAGAGACAGGGACCTGCTGCAGAAAGTCCAGTGGAGAGCCACAAGGATGCTTGGGGGCCTTGAGCATCTCCCCTACAAAGAGAGGCTGAGAGCCCTGGGGCTGTTTAGTCTGGAGAAGAGAAGGCTAAGAGGAGATCTGCAATGTATGCACCTGAGGGGTGGGGGGCAAGTGACTGGGGCCAGTCTCTTTTAAGTGTTCAGCAGCAATAAGCCAAGGAGCAACAGCTGCAAGCTGGAACAGAGAAGGTTTCAGCTCAACATGAGGAGAAATTTCTTTAGAGTGAGGATGACAGAGCCCTGGAGTAGGCTGCCCAGAGAGGTTGTGGAGTCTCCTTCTCTGGAGCCTTTCCAAACCCACCTGGATGCATTCCTGTGTGGACTGCCCTAGGGACTCCTGCCTTGGCAGGGAGTTTGGACTGAATGATCTCTGGAGGTCTCTTCCAACCTCTAAGGCTCTGTGGTTCTGTGATTCTATGATGGAGGAGGGAGATTTTGTCATGAGATAGAAGTCAAGAATTACAGAAAGCAAAGAGTTCAAAAAAAAAGAGACCTCAGGAGTGATAAAACAGGTAAAGAAAAATCCACCTCAGGTGCATGGGCACTACTGAATACAGCCTGGGACACAAGGGAGAGGAACCAGATCTCCACACACATCTGAGCAGCTGCAACACAGCTGGAACAAGAGATGTGGCTACACAGTGTGGGCTCTGTGATTGCTGAAGGTTGACCCTGTGGAGGGAGACCACAGCAAATCCAGAATGTGTTCAGCTGAAAGAAAGGCAGCAGGATCTTGGGCTGTATTAACAGGGAGGTACCCAACAGGTCCAGGGAAGAGATTGCTCCTCCTCACTCAGCATCCAGCAGATGACATACAGCATCCTGTGCCCACCTTTGGCCTTCACAACACAGGAAAGAAGTGGATGGAGTTTGGCTGATGGCCACCAAGATGGTCAGGGGGTGTAGGATATGTGGGAAGAGGCTGAGGCTGCTTCTTCCTCTGGAGGACACTTGCTGCTCTCCAACACCTGCCAGTTTCTACAGGGAAGTTCTTCCTGACACAAAGCTGAGCTCTTCCCATGCTGCACTGAGGAGGAATGAGAGACTCTGGACACAGGTTTGGGCTGGATATAAGGAGAAACTTTTCCCTTTGTGGCCTGGCAGTGTTGGGTGACCCCAGGGTGTGTAAATGGCCAAGCTGGCAAACAGCATCCTGGCTGCAGCAGCAGCAGTGCCACCTGCAGCAGCAGGGCAGTGATCATGCCCTGATTCACAGCACTGCTGAGGCTGCACCTCCAAAACTGTGCTCAGCTTTGGGCCCCTCACTACCAGAAGGACACTGAGCTGCCAGAACAGGTCCAGAGGAAGGGAAAATGCTTAAGGGAATGGAACATCTTGAGTTTGGAGAGGAGGGGACTGAAGGGTGACCTCAGTCATGTTTGTAAGGATGTGCAGGTGAGTGCCAGGAGGCTGGAGCCAGCTCTGCTGGGTGATGCCCAATGACACACAAGGGGCAGTGGGTGGAAGCTGAGGCATAGGAAGTTTCATGTAAGCATGAGGAATGTTTTTTGCCCTGTGAGGATGACAGAGCACTGGAACAGGTTGCCCAGGGGGGTTGTAGAGTCTCCCTCTCTCGAGATATTCATGAACTACCAGACTGTGTTCTTGTGTGATCTGCTCTGGGTGATGCTGCTCTGACAGGGTTTGGACTGGATGATCTGTGGAGGTCCCTTCCAGCCCTTGACATTCTGTGGTTCTGTCAGGTAGTGAAGCAGACTACTCAGAGGATGCTGTGCAGTGTCCCTGTTGGATGCTTTGAAGGACTGAGTGGGTAAAGCCCTGGACAACCAGGTCTGAGCTCAGAGTTGCTAGCAGGGTGAAGCAAAGATCTCCTGAGGCACCTTCCCACCCAACTGTTATGATCCTTCCCCTGCTACCTCCTCAGAATTGAGTCTAATATTTGGAAGCTTTTGGTATCTCTTTTTCATCTGTTCTTCTCAGAACCAACAGATTCTTTCTTTGCACTACAAGCACTAAATGAACCTTTCTTTCCAAGGCTGTAGTTCCGCCCCTCTACACAACAGCAGATTGCATTTCATCAGCCTTTACTTTCCTACAACCAGCTCTTGCTTCCCATCCCACAGAGCACTCAATTGTGTGCAATCTAAAATGGACATCAGAATCATAGAATCACAGTGTCAGGGGCTGGAAGTGACCTCCAAAGCTCAACCAGTCCAACTCCTGCCAGAACAGGATCATCCAGAGCAGGTCACACAGGAACACATTCAGGTACATCTTCAAATCTCCAGAAGAGACTCCACAATCCCCCTGGGCAGCCTTTTCCAGGGCTCTGTCACCCTCACAGGGAAAAAAATTCCTCCTCATGTTTCCATGGAACTTCCTATGCCTCAGCTTCCACACCGTGCCCCTTGGCCTGGCACTGGGCATCATCCAGCAGAGCCTGGCTCCAGCCTCCTGGCACTCACCTGCACATCTTTAGAACCATTGCTGAGGTCACCTCTCAGACTCCTCTCCCAGCAGCACGGCCCCAGCTCCCTCAGGCTCTCCTCCTAACAGAGCTCTTCCATTCCCTTCAGCATCTCTGTGGCTCTGTGCTGGACTCTCTCCAGCAGTTCTGTGTCCCTCTTGAACTGGGGACCCAGAACTGGACACAGGACTCCAGATGTGGCCTTAGCAGGGCAGAGCAGAGGAGCAGGAGAACCTCTCTCGACCTAACCACAGCCCTTCTAATCCACCTCATGTAGGCATTGCCCCTCCTGGCCCCCAGAGCACACTGCTGGCTCATGCTCTCCCTTCCATCAACCAGGACCCCCAGGCCAGTCTTAGCAATCTTCTAATCTTTCCTTACTTCATGGTTCATGTTCAGCAATGCCAATTTGCTGCTGGACACCAAGAAATGATTGGTTTCAGCACAGAAACCTTTCAAAGAGTGCCACTAAACCGTTTCACCTAAAAAAAAACCCCACCCAAATGATGAACTCTCTTGAAGGTTATAAAAAACTGAAGTAGTTGTAGTTGCTGATCTTTCCCCCATGGTTTCTGTAACTAAAACTGCAGGCTTAGCTTTGTACTCCTGTGTACATTTTGGTACTCCTAAGCAGTCTGCAGAGGTTAAAAGGAGGCTGAGTAAGGCTCTCAGGGAATGTCTCTCAGTGAACTGACCTGATGAGATGTCCTTTTACTGTCATCAGGTTTTCTACATGGTGCATACCCCCACAGGGTGCCAGACAGCAAGGCAGAGGTGGATGAGTGAGGCAGGTTTAAGGATGGACCTCCCTGGGTGAAAAATATGTGACTTAGGAAACACCACCAGTGGGGAAATCACAGAACTACAGAATCACAGAATTCCAGGGGCTGGAAGGGACATCCAAAGCTCATCCAGTCCAACCCCCCACCCAGAGCAGGATCACCCAGAGCAGATCACACAGGAACACCTCCAGGTGGGTTTTGAATATCTCCAGAGTGGGAGACTCCACAAGCCCCCTGAGCAGCGTGTTCCACTGCTCAGAAACCTTGTTCTCAGCATGAGAAACATCCACAGAATGACAGAAAAGTCTGACCCATTTAAAAGGTCACCTAATCCTTCTTGTCCCCTCAGCAGGATAAACTAAAGCTACATTGCTCTGCTTTTTACAGCTGTTTCACTAATCTGTTCTCTAAAGCTTCTAAAGGCCTCTAAAGACAGCCTCAAATTTCTGTGGCAGTTCATCTTTTGTGTTCAACTGTTCTTAGCAGAAAATACTTCCTCTGTAAATCTTTGCAGCAGTTTTAGCACATTGAGCTACCAGAGCAGTCACAGAAGCACAGAATGGGCTGGGTTGGAAGGGACCTCCAAAGCTCATCCACTCCAACCTTCCCTGCCCTCAACAGGGACATCCTCCACTAGANTGTAGGTCTTAGCAAGCAGTCTCTCTGCAGCCTTCTTGTAGCCTCTTTCAGGCACTGGCAGGATGCTATTAGGTCTCCCCAGAACCTTCTCTTCTGCAGGCTGCACACCCCCAGCTCCCCCAGCCTGTGCTCATAGCAGAGCTGCTCCCTGATCATTTTCATGTCCCTCCTCTGGACCTGCTCCATCAGCTCCATGTCCTTCCTGCACTGAGAGCTCCAGAGCTGGATGCAGGCCTCCAGGTGAGGTCTCACCAGAGCAGAGCACAGTGGCAGAATCTCCTCTGTGGCTCTGCTGGCAGCACAGCTTTGGGTGCAGCCCAGGCTGTGATTTGCTCTCTGGGCTGTAGGCTCACACTGCCTGCTCATGTTTAGCTTCTCATCCACCAGCACCCCCAAATCCTTTTCCACAGGGCTGCTTTATAGCACCTCCTCCCCCAGCCTGTACTGCCAGTGAGGGCTGTTCCAAATTGCAGAACAGTTCAGCTCCATCCTCTTGGCAGCACATCTCAGGTATAAGGAAACTCTTCAGGGACAACTTCCTTCAGCTCTCTCTATACCACCTCACCTGTTCTTTACAAATGTGTGGGTAGCTCACAGATGTTGGTTTAGCTTTGTTGTTCTCACTGCTTTTCAGCTGTCCCACATTTTAAAGGTGAAATCTTCAAAACCAATGGAGAATTTCAGCAGAATGTGTGGAGCAAAAGGATTATTCATTTCCTTCTAACATGCAATCCCCTCCTGTTTACAATAAAGCCAGACAATGTTGATTCAGTTTTACCTGTGATGCCCTAGAATTCTTGGCTCTTTTTCTGCTGAAATCACCCAGTATTAATTGATTGTGCTTTTTTTTATCTCCTGTTTAGCTGTGGTGTCCTGTGATTCTTACATCTTTTTTTTTTCTGATGAAATTCAACACTTAGTCCATATTTTGTTTCTTCTCTGCAGTTGTGAAGGAGTTGGTTGTTGCTGAAGTACAGATTTAAGTATAATTGAGACTGCAGCAAAAGTTGATTTGTTTGAGGGAGCAGAGTTCTGGTGAGGAGTGAGAAAAACTTTGGACAAAGTGAATGTTCACAGTTCACAGTTCACAGTTCACAGTTCACAGTTAAGGTGAAGTCATTCAAACAAAAAGAAAAGTTTGAGTGCTACAACTGCAAACAGACAAAGCTCCAGCAGGTATCCTGCCCTGCTGAGGCTGCATCTGGAGTACTGTGTCCAGTTCTGGGCCCCCCAGTTCAAGAGGGACATAGAACTGCTGGAGAGAGTCCAGCACAGAGCCACAGAGATGCTGAAGGGAATGGAAGAGCTCTGTTAGGAGGAGAGCCTGAGGGAGCTGAGGCTGTGCTGCTGGGAGAGGAGCCTGAGAGGTGACCTCAGCAATGGTTCTAAAGATGTGCAGGTGAGTGCCAGGAGGCTGGAGCCAGGCTCTGCTGGGTGATGCCCAGTGCCAGGACAAGGGGCACTGAGTGGAAGCTGAAGCATAGGAAGTTCCATGGGAACATGAGGAGGAATTTTTCCCCTTGGAGGGTGACAGATGGCTGGAACAGGCTGCCCAGGGGGATTGTGGATTCTCCCTCTCTGGAGATATTGAAGATGTACCTGAATGTGTTCCTGTGTGACCTGCTCTGGATGATCCTGCTCTGCAGAGGGACTGGGCTGGGTATCCTACAAGCACTTCCAAAGCACACCTGGAGAACACTTTGATCCAGGCCCCAAACCCATTTTCCACTGATTGTTTTATTCTGTCTGCCACACTTCCCCATTACTCATCCCCTTGTACCTCCAAGTTCCCACCACTCCTGTCACTGACAGGCTGGTTCTGATAAGTTACTGCAGGTCCTCAAACTCAATCTGGCTATTAGGATTGGAAATCACTCTCTGGTACAGCAGGAGACTTAGAATCATAGAATGGTAAGGTTGGAAAGGACCTCAAAGATCATCTAGTTCCAGCCCCCTGCGCCCTGCCATAGGCAGGGACACCTCCCACTAGCACAGCTCACTCAAGGCCTCATCCAACCTGGTCTTGAACACCTCCAGGGAGGGAGCAGCCACAACCTCCCTGGGCAACCTGTGCCAGTCTCTCACCACCCTCACTGCAAACAACTTCCTCATAACATCCACTTTCAATCTCCCCTCTCACACTTCAAACCCATTCCCCTTGTCCTGCCATTCCCAGACCTTGTCAATAGTCCCTCCCCAGCCTTCCTGGAGCCCCCTTCAGATCCTGCAAGGCCACCCCAAGCTCTCCTGGAAGCCTCCTCCTCTCCAGGCTGCAGAACCCCAACTCTCTCAGCCTGTCCTCACAGCAGAGCTGCTGCAGCCCTCTCAGCATCTCCGTGGCCTCCTCTGCACTACCTCCAACACTTCCATGTCCTTCCTGTGCTGGGGGCTCCAGAACTGCACCCAGGACTGCAGCTGGGGTCTGAGAGAGCAGAGCCAAGGGGCACAATCCCCTCCCTTGCCCTGCTGCCCACACTGCTCTTGCTGCAGCCCAGCACACAGTTGCTGTCTGGGCTGCACTCACACTGCAGGCTCAGCTTGAGCTTTTCATCCCCCCAGACTCCAAGGTCCTTTTCCTCAGGGCTGCTCTCAGCCATTCCCCACCCAGCCTGGAGCTCTGCTTGGCATTGTATGAGATTCCTGGGAGAGTTTCCCCCATGCAAATACAAACAGCAACATCCTCTCACATTCACTAAATCCAGAAGAGTCCAAGTGCCCCAGACAAATGTGTTCCAGTAGTGGTGAGGCACTGAGTGAGACATTGCCTGGTTCACATTTCAGTCTCCTGCTTTATTGTACCCAGGGTGAGAAGCAGAAACCGTCGACATTTGGAACACAAGCAGCAGATCAAGATCAAACAAACACAAGCACCAGATCAAAAGCAGGGAAAAGAACACAATTAATTCTCCTCTTTTGCCTTCTGCTTTTCCCTAATCCCTGAGGCAACAATGGCAAAGAAGAGCTGAGGGAAGAAGGTGCGGAGGTAAACAGCTGCCCTGGGGATGGGGTTGGCCATCAGCACCTCCTGTTTCCTCCTGCACACCGTGCGCAGGACTTCCTCTGCCACCTCCACCGGGTGCACGCCGTAGGCCACCTTCCTGAAGAAGACTGCAAAGCAAAAACAGAGCAGTGAGAGCTACAGACAGACAGACAGGTGGACAGGCACAGCTGAGAGCCTGTGATCACAGCACACAGCATTAACCAGGCTGGAAAAGACCTCTGAGACTATTGAGTCCAAGCTATCACCTAACAGCTTCTCATTAACTAAGCCATGGCACTGAGTGCCTCATGCAGCCTCCTCTTAAACACCTCCAGGGATGGGCACTCCACCACCTCTCTGGGCAACCCATTCCAATGCTGTGCTGGTTTGAGGCTAATTGGAATATTTTAACAGAGAAAATTATATTATAG
>VWZE01003732.1:49670-61005 GCA_013396675.1 Eubucco bourcierii
CTGCCTATGGCAGGGGGTTGAAACTAGATGAGCTTTGAGCTCCCTTCCAACCTTACCATTCTCTGATTCTCTGATTCTATTTGTCTACATTGATTGATCATTACAAGCCTTTGTAAATAAACTCCCTCCCTCGCTCTCCTCTAACCTCCTTTGAGTAGTGGAAACCTCCTTGAGGGTCTCCCTGGAACCTTCACTGCTCCAACCCTAAAGAATTAATTCATCTGCAATATTAAACAACTAAAATTTCAGTTTTTAAACTGGAACAATGAGAGAACTCAGAGGCCCTAGGCTTTCCCTGGCACAAAAAAGAATCCCAGTTAGAATTATTTTCTTTTTTCATGTCACTTTGATTTTTTTTTGATTTTTTTTTTAGAAGTAGTGAAACACCCTAAATTAAGGGTTGACAACCTAATTAGATGTGATTGATATGCTTGTTTTGAAGGAGTCACTCCCAGAATGTAAACTGAAAATGCCATTCTGCTTTGCATCTCCAAGTTGAGGCACAGAAGAACATGCTTCGATTCCAGAGCATCTGACAGGCTCCTACAGGCAAAAAAAATTATATATATACATGAAATGGAGGCTTCATCCAAGGCAAAAGATGGTCCTGGAGCACTGTGTGCAGTTCTGGAACCCTCAACACAAGCAGGACATGGAAGTGTTGGAGCCAGTGCAGAGGAGGCCACCAAGATGCTGAGAGGGCTGCAGCAGCTCTGCTGTGAGGACAGGCTGAGAGAGTTGGGGTTCTGCAGCCTGGAGAGGAGAAGGCTTCCAGAAGAGCTTGGAGTGGCCTTGCAGGATCTGAAGGGGGCTCCAGGAGGGCTGGGGAGGGACTATTGACCAGGACTGAAAATGGCAGGAGGAGGAGGAATGGGTTTGAAGTGGCAGAGTGAAGATTGAATCTGGATGCTGGGAAGAAGTTCTTTCCAGTGAGGGTGGTGAGACACTGGCACAGGTTTCCCAGGGAGGTTCTGGAGCACAGAAGCACAGAATGGGATCTTTGATCAGACCAGATTGGATGAGGCTTGGATCACCCTGGTCCAGTAGGAATTGTCCCTGCCCATGGCAGGGTAGGTGGTATGAGGAGATCTTTGAGATCCCTTTCAATTCACAGAATCACAGAGCCACAGCCACATGCAGGTTGGCACAGCCCCTCAGGAGCACCAAGCCCAACCTAGAACCCTGCTCTACAAGACTCACCTTAAACCATAGCCCCAAGCACCACATCCAAACCACCCTGAAACCCAGCCAGGCTGGGGGACTCCACCACCTCCCTGGGCAGCTCATTCCACTCCCTCACCACTCTCTCAGTGAAAAACTTTCTCCTAATGTCCAATCTAAACCTGCCCAGCCTCAGCTTGAGGCCATTCCCCCTTGTTCTGTCTCCAGTTCCCTGTGAGCAGAGCCCAGCAGCAGCCTCTCCACAGTGTCCCTTCAGGTAGCTGCAGACAGCAATGAGCTCTGCCATTGGCCTCCTCTTCCTCACACTGCCCATCCCCAGCTCCCTCAGGCTCTCCTCAGCAGATTTCTTCTCCAGACCCTTCCCCAGCTTTGTTGCCCTCCTCTGGCCCTGCTCCAGCACCTCCACATCTCTCTTGTATTGCAGTGCCCAAAACTGAACACAGCACTCGAGCTGTGGCCTCACCAGAGCCCAGTCCAAGGGCACAATCCCCTCCCTCCTGCTGCTGCCCACAGCATTTTTAATGCCAGCCAGGATGCCATTGGCCTTCTTGGCCTCCTGGGCACACTGCTGGCTCACCCTCAGCTGCCTGGGCACACTGCTGGCTCACACTCAGCAGCCTGGGCACACTGCTGGCTCACACTCAGCTCCCTGGGCACACTGCTGGCTCACACTCAGCTGCCTGAGCACACTGCAGGCTCACACTCAGCTGCCTGGGTACACTGTTGGCTCACACTCAGCTGCTTGGGTACACTGCTGGCTCACATTCAGCTGCCTGGGCACACTACTGGCTCACACTCAGCTCCCTGGGCACACTGCTGGCACACACACAGCTGCCTGGGCACACTGCTGGCACACACACAGCTGCCTGGGCATACTGCAGGCTCACACTCAGCTGCCTGGGCACACTGCTGGCTCACACTCAGCTCCCTGGGCACACTGCTGGCACACACACAGCTACCTGGGCACACTACTGGCTCACACTCAGCTCCCTGGGCACACTGCTGGCACACACACAGCTGCCTGGGCACACTGCTGGCTCACATTCAGCACCCTGGGCACGCTGCTGGCTCACACTCAACTCCAGTCACCACCCCCATATCCCTTTCTGCCAACAGCTCTCCAGCCACACTGCTCCAAACCTGCAGCACTGCTTGGAGTTGTTGTGCCCCAAATGCAGGAGCTGGCATCTGGCCTTGTTGAAACTCATCCCATTCATGTTGGCCCCATCTAAACCTATCCAAGTCCTTCTGCAGAACCTCTCTACCCTCATGCAGATCAACACTGCTACCTCACTTGGTGTCATCTCTTAACCATTCTGTGACAGCAATGAAATGGTTAAATTTGGTGAGGGATGAAGCTGCTTTTTGCCTGAAGCCTCACTCCTGTCTGATTCCATACCAAGGGGAGGGATGGTTGCAGTGGTTGCTGTACAGAGGTAGTGAAGGATGGGGTTTGGTTTCACAGCTGCTCTGAAGGCTGAGTCTCTTCTGGAGGCATGTCACTCCTCATCCATCTGATGTCACACGTGGGCTAATGTTTGTGACAGGGGTTTTGTCATCCCCCCAGGAGCAGAGAGCTAGGACTGAATGTTTTGGCATCCTTCCTCCCAATGAATGAAGCAGTCCTTGAAAACTTAAGTAACTGCTGCTGAACTGTTCAGACTTTGGAGCTTGCAAAGTCTCCTGGAACGAGTTCTGAGACCCTGTTTGCTCTTCCTTCAAGCCAGCCCAAACACAGGAGTGGCACATGTGCCCATCTCCAGAATTCAGGGCAGAATTGTCATGGAGTCACAGAAGTGTTTTGCTTGGAAAAGCCCTTTAAGGTCATCAAACCTAACCATTAACTGCAGGTCACCACTAAGCACCACACACACACACACACATATATATATAGAGAGAGAGAGCTTTGAAACCCCTTCACAGATGGGGACTCCACCATTGCCCTGAGCAGCCTGGGCCAGGCTTTGGCATCCTTTCACACAAGCTGTTCCTTGTGCCCAATCCAAACCTCCCCTGCTGCAACCTGAGTCCATTTTTCCTCCTCCTGTCACTTGTTTCTTTAGAGAAGAGACCCCCACCTGGCTCCAACCTCCTTTCAGGTAGCTGTAAAGAGCCACAGAAGCTGTGGAGTCTTCTCCTTTGGAGAGATTCCAAACCCACCTGGACATTGTGAACCTGGGCATGCTGCTGTGGGTGCCCCTGATCTTGCAGGGGGGTTGGACTGAGTGGTAGAACGATAGAATCAGTCAGGGTTGGAAGGGACCACAAGGATCAGTCAGTTCCAACCCCCCTGCCATGCCCAGGGACACCTCACACTAGATCAGGCTGCCCACAGCCTCCTCCAGCCTGGCCTTAAACACCTCCAGGCATGAGGCTTCCAACACCTCCCAGGGCAACCCCTGCCAGGCTCTCACCACCCTCATGCTCAACAACTTCTTCCCCACATCCAGGCTGACTCTACCCATTTCTAGCTTGGTTCCATTCCCCACAGTCCTATCCCTACCTGACAGCCTCAAAAGTCCCTCCCCAGCTTTCTTGTAGCCCCCTTCAGACCCTGCAAGGCCCCAAGAAGGTCACCTGGGAGCCTTCTCCTCTCCAGCCTGCACAACCCCAACTGCCTCAGTCTCTGCTCACAGCAGAGCAGCTCCAGCCCTCTGCTCACCCTCGTGGCCCTTCTCTGGACACCTTCCAGCCCCTCCACATCCCTCTTGTCCCAGGGGCTCCAGCACTGGCTGCAGCACTGCAGGTGGGGTCTCAGCAGTGGGCAGCAGAGGGGCAGGATCCCTTCCCTGGCCCTGCTGCCCACACTGCTCTTGCTGCAGCCCAGGCTCTGGTTGCCCTCTGGGCTGCCAGTGCACACTGCTGGCTCATGTTGAGTTTCTCCTCCACCAGCACCCCCAAGTCTCTCTCCTCAGGGCTACTCTCCAGCCAGGCACTGCCCAACCTGGATTGGTGCTTGTCAATGCCTCGACCCAGCTGCAGGACCTGGCCCTTGGTCTTGTTGAACCTCCTGAGGTTGGCTTGTGCCCACCTCTGCAACCTGCCCAGGCCCCTCTGGATGCTGCCCTCCAGCTGTCAGCTGCAGCACACAGCTTGGTGTGGTCAGCAAACTTGCTGAGGCTGCACTCAGTGCCTCTGCCCATGGCATTGATGAAGATATGGAACAAGACTGGTCCCAGGACTACTCCCTGAAAGGCTCTGCTTGTTGCTACCTCCACTGGGACATGGACCCCTTGGCAGCCACTATTTAGTTGTGCCCATCAAGCCAGTTCTTTATCCATCTGGTGGTCCACCCATCACACCCATGTCTCACCAGCTTGGAGAGCAGGATGTGGTGTGGGACAGTGCCAAAGCTTTGCTCAGTGCTAGGTAAATGCCATCAGTTGCTCCACTCTCATCTGTTCATGTTGTGCCCTGTTCATAGAAGGCCACCAGGTTTGGCAGGCAGGATTTGCCCTTGGTGAAGCCATGGGGAACCAAATCACCTCTTCACTATTCTCTTGTCTCAGTAACCTCTGTCCAGGGGCTGCTTCATGCTGGGATTTGGAGATTTCTATTCACAAGGACATTTTTGACTTTGTCACCACCATCTCCACCACTCCTCACTCCATACCCCACCACCTGCAGGAAGTGGAGACCTCTCTGCTTCAGCCCACTTTGATTAACATCATATAGAATCCTAGAATGATGAGGATTGGAAGTGACCTATGAAGACAGCGTCCAACCCCCCCAGCTCCCAAAAGCAGGATCAGCAACACTTTTCTGATGACCTCAAGGACCTCAAGCAGTGATCCTTCTGGAGTTTATAGTTCTTGTCTTCTCTGCAGTGACAAATCCAAGGTTCATCTGGGGTGTGTGTGCTTCACTTGGCTGATGACAACACCACAAAAGGTGTCTGAGTCCTCCCCCTCCCTTCCCACCATGGCTGTCACACATTTGTGCTTTCAGTGGGACCCACGCCAGCAAGGGAGGGACTTTCCCTTTGGCAGTTGCTGTCTCTCAAGCACCAGGAGTGAGGCTACTTCTCACAAATAATAACAATAAAAAACTGTTAATTTGCTCTGGGGTTAAGCAAAGAGCAATTCCTGACTGATGGATTTTCACCCCTCACACGACTGGGGAGCTGCTGACTCTTTGAAGGATGCTCAGCTCTTGACCTAAATTCCTTCCTTTGCTCTGCTCTCAACTGTTTGCCAAAACCACAGCTATTTTTGCATCTCCCCAAAGATGGAACACCCTTCCCATGTGTTTACTCCCTGGGAGGCTGAAAGCACAGACTGTGGGTGAAGTTCCATCAGTGCAGTGTGAGAAAACACAGCGATTACACAGCTACAAGTGCATTCCTCCCTCTGCTTTGGGGTTGTTTGGTTTTTTTTTTTTTTTTTTGTTTTTTTTTTTTTTTTGTGGTTTGATTTTTTTTTCCCCTCACCAAAATATATTGAATTGTAAGTTTCAGAACTCATTTGAAGTGAATTTGAAGGGTAAAAGATGAGAAAGGGTAGAAGAAACACCTAAATGTAATGTCCATGGAGGTGGTGGAACCATCATCCCTGGAGGTATTCAAGAGGCATCTGGACATGGCACTCTGGGACATGGTTCAGTGCCTATGGTTGTCTTAGGTTGAAGGTTGGACTTGGTTTTAGAGGACTTTTCCAACTGCTCTGTGGTTTAGTGGCCATGGTGGTGTTGGGTCAGAGGTTGGACTCAGTGATCTTAGAGTTCCTTTCAACCCAAATGATTCCATGTCAGTGCCATGGACAGAGGAATCAGTGCAGCCTCAGCAAGTGTGCAGCAGGCACCAAGCTGTGTGGCACAGTCGACTTGCTAGAGGGCAGGGATCCATCCAGAGGGACCTGCAAAAGCTGCAGAGGTGAGTTTGAGGACTTTTTTTTAAGTCATAACACAAACCCCATGTCTCATTCAGGTTTTAGTGACCTTTATTTCCTTTCCTATGTGTCCTCAGGGCTGCTCTCAGCCATTGCCCACCCAGCCTGGAGCTGTGCTTGGCATTGTGCCTACCCAGGGGCAGGACCTTCCACTTGACCTTGTTGAATGTCCTGAGGTTGGCCTGGGCACAGCTCTGCAGCCTGTCCAGGTCCCTCTGGATGGATCCCTGCCCTCTAGCAAGTGACTGTGCCACACAGCTTGGTGCCAGCTGCACACTTGCTGAGGCTGCACTGATTCCTCTGTCCATGGCACTGACAAAGATGTTAAACAGCACTGGTGCCAGCACTGACCCCTGAGGGAGCCACTTGGCACTGGATTCCAGGTGGACATTGTGCCCTTGATCACCACCCTCTGCTGTGACCATCCATTAGAGAATTCCCGTTCTGGCTCAGCCACAGCTGGACTCTCCCCACCAGTTTCCCATCACTCTTGAACTGAAGAGCCCAGAACTGGCCTCAGTACTCCAGCTGTGTCCTCACCAGGGGCAGGACCCTTTCTCTTTGAGCTCCACTACTGAACATCTTCAGCCTGCACACCAGTGTAGAAGGATTCCTGAACTCCTGGCGCGGGGTAACCGCTGGGAGCCACGAGTGGCACATCATTCCTTGTGTACCAGAGGTGTGATTTCAAACTGCTATGGCTAATTACCAACAAATGATGAGAATTTGAACATCAATTACCAGCTTTTGCTGCAGGCAAACCCACTTCTCATAAATCTTCTGCAGTTTGTTTCCTGGAGGGGGTCAAACGCTGCCGGCGTTCAGTTGTAAGTTGCTCATTCTTCTGCCTTTCCGTGTGCACAGAGGAGCCACAATTAGTTCTAGGAATTCAATCAAGCATTGAAATTGTGTCCCAAATGATTTAAAGTGGTATTTTATTTATTTGCACCGTTTCAGAGAGATCTTTTCCTGCTGGCCTGTCAGGTTTGAACATTTCATCCCTGCACACATAGACAAGGAGAAAGTCTCTGCCTGTACACCAAAAAAAACCAAACCAACAAAACCCCAAATAATCCTATTATGGCTTAAAGTTTACCATTGCCATCATCACCTGGGAATTGTTCCTGACTGTTTAGTTCCCTTGTATGTAGGAGTTCACTATTTAAACTGGAAGTTTATTATAGAATCATAGAATGGGAAGGTTGGAAGGGACCTCAAGGATCATCCAGTTCCAACCCCCTGCCATAGGCAGGGACACCTCCCACTAGCACAGCTCACTCAAGGCCTCATCCAACCTGGCCTTGAACACCTCCAGGGAGGGAGCAGCCACAACCTCCCTGGGCAACCTGTGCCAGTGTCTCACCACCCTCACTGCAAACAGCTTCCTCCTAATATCCAGTCTAAATATCTCCTCTGACAGTTCAGACCCATTGCCCTTTGTCCTGGCATTCCAAGCCCTTGTCAATAGTCCCTCCCCAGCCTTCCTGTAGCCCTCTTCAGATCCTGCAAGGCCACTCCAAGTTCTCCTGGAAGCCTTCTCCTCTCCAGGCTGCAGAGCCCCAACTCTCTCAGCCTGTCCTCACAGCAGAGCTGCTGCAACCCTCTCAGCATCTTGGTGGCCTCCTCTGCACTGGCTCCAACACTTCCATGGCCTTCCTGTGCTGGAGGCTCCAGAACTGCACACAGGACTGCAGCTGGGGTTTTATTCTTATTCTTATTCATTTATTTATTTTTATTCTCCTCTTGTGATGCTTTACAGAAACACCACTCATGAAATCCAAAAATTACAGAATGGTTTAAGTTGGAAGTGTCTTCAAAGCTCAGACAGTTCCAAGCCTGTGCCATAGGCAGGGACACTCCCACCAGTACAGGTCACTCAAGGCCTCCTCCAACCTGGCCTTGAGCACCTCCAGGGAGGTTGTGGTGCACAGAAGACCTGCAGGGAGGTTGTGGAGCACAGAAGCACCCAAAGATCACGTTGGGTTGAACTACCCAGTTCAACCCCCCTGATAAAGCAGGGGCACACACAGTAGCTTGCCCAGCATCACAGTGCCCAGCCAGGTTTGGTACCTCTCCAGATAAGAAGACTCTACAACCTCTGTGGGAAGCCTGCTCCAGGGTTCCAGTACTTTCCCAGCAAAGAATTTTCTCCTCTTGTTCAGATAGAACCTCCTAGGGCCCGGTTTGTGCCCATTGTCCTTTGTCCTGTCACTGGGCACCACTGAGAAGGGTCTGGAACACAGAGGCTGAGGCCAGACTCTCCTCAGTGGTGGTCAGTGACAGGATAAGGGGCAGCAGGCACAAACTGGAACCCAAGAGGTTCCACTTAAACAGGAGGATGAATTCCTTTGCTGTGAGGAGAGGTTGTGGAGTCTCCTTCCCTGGAGATCTTTTGGAGCACAGCCCTGTGAGGAGAGGCTGAGGGAGCTGGGGGTGTGCAGCCTGCACAAGAGGAGGCTCAGGGCAGAGCTCATTGCTCTCTGCAGCTCCATGAAGGGAGGTTGGAGTCAGCTGGGCTTGGGCTCTGCTGCCAGGCACCCAGGGACAGAAGGAGGGGACACAGCTTCAAGCTGTGCCAGGGCAGGCTCAGGCTGGATGTGAGGAGGAAGTTGCTGGGAGACAGAGTGATTGGCATTGGAATGGGCTGCCCAGGGAGGTGGTGGAGTGCCCATCCCTGGAGATGTTGAAGCCAAACCTGGCTGGGGCACTTAGTGCCGTGGTCTGGTTGGTTGGGTAGGGTTGGGGGCTAGGTTGGGCTGGGTGAGCTTGGAGCTCTCTGCCAACCTGATTGATTCTATGAATTCTATGAAATATTTGAGATTTCTCATACAAAGTCCCTGTCTTGGGTTTCTCAGGGCAATTATTTTACATTTGTCCATTTCTTTTAAATCAAGATTTAATTCCGGCTGCAGGCGAGCTCAGCTTCCCGTGACTTTGCATTTCACGACTGAGTTCTTGGTGTGTCTCATAATGGATCAGCTCATGTTGCCTTTTCCTCTCTCAAGTACAGCTCTAATAGAGTGGCTCTGGTTACTTAATTTCATAATGTTGGTGGGAACATATCATTGTTTAGACCTTTGTCTTGATGTCAAAGCTGATTGGAATCAGTCAGCCGCTTCCCGAGCCTTTCACGGTGGCTGGGCACACAAATATCAACAGAGATGGTGACATCAGCCTCATTTTCTTTAAAAGAAGGAAAAAAAACCCAACAACCCACAACAACAACAACAACAGAACAGAGTAAAAATTATCCTGAAGCTTAAACAGGTTTGTGCTCAATACAAAGTGCTCTGTCATGCTGTGCTGTCACATTGTGGCCCACTATACAAGTGTCAAAGTTTCGCCCTGAATCATAGAATCAGAGAATCACAGAATGGTAAGGTTGGAAGGGACCTCAAAGATCATCCAGTTGCAACACCCTGCCATAGGCAGGGACACCTCCCACTAGTACAGGTCACTCAAGACCTCATCCAACCTGGCTTTGAACACCCTCCAGGGAGGTTGTGGAGCACAGAATCACCCAACGTGATCTTTGATCACGTTGGGTGATTCTGTGCTCCATAACCTCCCTGGGAAACCTGTACCAGTGTCTCACCACCCTCAACCTGTGCCAGGTCTCACCTCAACCTGTGCCAGTTGTGCTCCATAACCTCCCTGGGAAACCTGTGCCAGTGTCTCACCACCCTCACTGTAAAGAACTTCCTCCTAACATCCAGAAGCCCTCTGCTTCCCAAAGGGAGGAGAAAGGGAAGAAGGGAAAGAAACTGATGAGGTGGGAAAGAAATTAACCCATCTGGGATGGGAAGAAGAACAATCCCATGGAACAGAGACACACAAGCAGCACAGAAGCCTACCCCTGATGACAATGATGGCATCACTGATGCTGGGGGGCAGGCACTGTGTAAGTCTCAACCTGGACTCAGCAGCAGCTGGGAAACCGATTCTGAAGCTGGACTCAGAGACACAGGGATGGGGAAGGAAGGCAGAAGGGACAAGAGTCCTCTTGAGAAGCTGGCCAAAGAAGAACCTTGACCTGGTTTTTCCTTAGCTGTCTCCTGTAGATGCCATCCATGGGCTGCACTCCCTTGCTGGGCAGTTGAGGGTCCCCTGTCCTGGCTACTCCTCCCCACAGGTGCCACTTCTGCCTTCTTACCCCCAGTGTGAGGCACAAACTGTGGCAATGCTCTTGGTGTGGACAAGAGCAAGTCCAAAGCAGAGGCTTTCTGCAGCCCAGCCCAGGCAGTGCCTCTGCTCATCACCTTCTGACTGCTGGCAGCAGCCCCTGGCTGAAAAAATCCACTCTGAGCTGCAGGAAGTGCTGACCCTGAGCAGGGGCTGAGCTCAGCAACCACAACTCTGAGCAGAACCAACTCTCAGCAACCACAGCTCTCATCAGCCACAACTCTGCTTTGACTCAGACCAGGACACAATATCAGGTATTTTATTGACATTTCAGTTTGGAAAAAAAAAAAACCAAACAAAACACTAATTTTACAAACTATAGACATGGTAGGACAGCTGCTCACATTCAGGACAAGAGTATCTGAGTCACCCTCTCTTAAAGTTCCTGCAATTTGAAATTTAGATTGACTGTTTAAAAAGGTGCAAATGAGGCTCTTTGATTGGTGGGTGTTAAGTGATCTTTGAGGGGTTTTTGGAATGTCTAAAAATGATTGATTTTAATTGATGTTGAATCATAGAAATGTAGAATTGTTTCATTTGCAAAAAGACCTCTAAGATCCTGTAGAACCTTCAACCCAACGCTACCATGACCGTGAAACTCTCTCCCAAAGTGCCATGTCCAAAGGCTCCCTGGGCAGCCTTGTTCCTTCACTAGTGGGAGGTGTCCCTGCCTATGGCAGGGGGTTGGAACTAGATGATCCTCGAGGTCCTTTCCAACCTTACCAGTCTATGATTCACCCATGAGTCCAATTGCTTTAACTCTCCAACTGGAGGCCTGGCACTAGCAGTGTGCCCCAGGGATCAGTGCTGGGCTCCATCCTCTGTAACATCTTCAGTGATGATCTGGACGAGGGCATCGAGTCAGGCACCAGCAAATTTGCAGCTGACCCCAAGCTGGGGCTGATGTTGCTGGGTTGGAGGGCAGAAGGGCTCTGCAGCAGGACCTCGACTGCCTGCACAGATGGGCAGAGTCCAAGGGGATGGAGCTCAACAAATCCAAGTGCCAGGTGCTGCACTTTGGCCACAACAACCCCATGCAGAGCTACAGGCTGGGGTGGCAGTGGCTGGAGAGCAGCCAAACAGAA
>VWZE01003733.1:3890-20429 GCA_013396675.1 Eubucco bourcierii
TAGCAGAGCTGCTCCAGCCCTCTGAGCATCTTCGTGGCCTCCTCTGGACCCACTCCAACACTTCTATGTCCTTCCTGTGCTGAGGGCTCCAGAACTGCACACAGTACTCCAGGTGGGGTCTGACAAGAGCAGAGTAAAGGGTCACAATCCCCTCCCTTGCCCTGCTGCCCACACTGCTCTTGATGCAGCCTAGGACTTGGTTGCTGTCTGGGCTGCATGTGCACACTGCAGGCTCATGTTGAGTTTTTCATCAACATGGATTCCAAGGTCCTTTTCCTCAGGACTGCTTTCCAGCCATTCTCCACCCAGCCTGGAGTTGTGCTTGGGATTGTGCCTACCCAGGTGCAGGACCTTGTTGAATTTCATGAGGTTGGCCTGGGCCCAGCTCTCCAGCCTGTCCAGGTCCCTCTGGATGGATCCCTGCCCTTCAGCAAGTTGACTGTGCCACACACCTTGGTGTCATTATACTCAGGTGTGCTTGGTTTAGGCAGTCTAAAGCCTCTTCTTTGTCCCATTTAAGGCTTCAGGACAGCTCCAGCAAGGACAGAGTAGGCTTGGAGCTGGAGTACCTCTTGTACTTTATTGGATAGTGATCTGCATCTTCATATGAGTGTAAAAAATTCAGAGTCACTCTGGTTTTGGTTTGTGTGCTGTGGTGCTCATGGGCAAAAAGAATAACTGTACTGGTGGAGGACTGCAAACACCCAGCCAGTCCTCGCTGTCCTGCTCCAACTAGTAGACACCATTCCCTTCACATTTCACTCCAGACTTACTAGTGAGATGTTTGAAATCTCAGACAGCCCTTGGAGTTATTTTGGCCAGGGAGTATATTTAAAACTCGTTGTGCCTAATGCTGTCTTTCTACAATTGAGAAGTAATCAGGAAAGACGTGAAAATAAACAGACAAGTGAGAGGCAAGATGAAATATGAAGTGGCTAGAAAGGAGTCTGCTCTCTAATATATTTTTTCAGCTTATTATTGTAAAAGCCCAGAGCAAAAGAATAGCTTTGAAGAGCCTTGTGTTAGTAGTGGAGAGGTTGTCTTTTTTGTTTTTCTTAGCTTTTTATTTATTAACCATGCCGCACAGGGTACTTCCATAAATGATGATGGGGTTTTGGGTTACAGGGACTTGTTTAGTCTGAAAACATCTCAGCCTGCAATGGGAAATAGAAAAGAGAAGTAACAGAACGTAAGAAAAGAGAAGTAACAGTGTGATGCTTGCTGGGATTAAAGCTGCAGCCCATTTGTTCTCTGCTTTGCGTTGTAATTTCTGGGGGTCGAGCTCAGAAAGGTTTGGATGTGTCTGTTTGGATGGCTAAAATGTGTTGCCAGCAGGCAGCTTCCTCAGGTGGTCTATTTGATGACAGTTTAGTGCTTAGGACAGTATAAACCAGCTGATGGTTTGACCCTATCTGAGAATAAAATTATAAAGCTGCATTCCTACAAGGGGTAATCATAGAACCATAGAATAGTTTAGGTTGGAAGGGACCTCAAAGTTCATCTAGCTCCAACCCCCTGCCATAGGCAGGGACACCTTCCACTAGAACAGGTAGTTCACAGCCTCATCCAACCTGGCCTTGAACACCTCCAGGGAGGTTGTGGAGCACAGAATCACAGAATGTGATCAAAGATCTGATCTTGAGGTCTGCAGTAATGGCTTGGACTTGATGATCTTTGAGGTCTCTTCCAACCCTGGTGATACTGTGATATCTCACATACAACAGCAGCTCAGACACAGAGATCTCGGAAGTAGAGCTCTGAATCATAGACCTTATAGAGGCAGAGATGGGAAGAGAAGAAAAGAAAGAATAATACAACTGATGGTTGTGCCCTTTCAGACTCAAGTGGACAGAAGTGAAATGTTTGTTTAGGAAGTGGGACACCAGTGTGCTATGAAAGGAATAAGAAAGAAGAAGAAAATACTATTTTAAGGTTAGAAAACACATTACTATGCCACTGTAATGAGGATGGGCAAAAGGTAAGGAAATTGCCTATGGCAGGGGGTTGGAACTGGATGATCCTTGAGGTCCCTTCCAACCATACTATTCTGTGATTCTAAATTCAAGGATAATGGCAAGGTGTTGCAAGGCAATTAATAGAAACAGCTTGATTTTACTGCAGTGTTGGGGGGTATTGGAGTGGCTCTTTAAATTCAGTACAGCTACACTCACAGTGTGCAAAGAGAATGAGGCCTCTGCTTAGGAAAAAAAACCAAAAACCTCTTTCAAGGTCACAATAATTTCCACAGATTAACAAAATGACAAGAAGTTCTGCATGGGCCACCAATGTAACCTTGTGGTCAAGAGGGCCAAAGGCATCCTAGGGTGCATCAAGAAAAGTGTGTCCAGCAGGTCAAGGGAGGTTCTCTTCCTCTTCCATACTGTCCTGATGAAAGTACACCCGGAATACTGTGTTCAGTTTTGGGGTTCCCAGTGCAAAAGTGACAGGGATCTACTGGAGAGTACAACAGAGCATTACAAGGATGGTTGTGGGACTTGAGTCTCTCTTGTGTGAGGAAACACTGAGAGAACTGGGGCTGTTTAGTCTGGAGAAGAGAAAGCTGAGAGGGGATCTTATCAGTATCTACAAATATCTGAGGAGTGGGCTTTAAGAGAAAGCTGAGAGGGGATCTTATCAATATCTATAAATACCTGAGGGGTGGGCTTTAAGAGAAAGCTGAGAGAGGATCTTATCAATATCTATAAATATCTGAGGGGTGGGCATTAAGAGAAAGCTGAGAGGGGATCTTATCAATGTCTATAAATATCTGAGGGGTGTGCATTAAGATGAAGGTGCCAGGCTCTTTGTGGTGGTGCCCAGTGATAGCACAAGGAACAACAGGTACAAGCTGGAACACAGAAAGTTCCATCTCAACATGAGGAGAAACTTTTTTACAGTGAGACTGGCAGAGCACTGGAACAGGCCCCCTTCAGATATTAGAAAGCTACTCTAAGGTCTCCTGGAAGCCTTCTCTTCTCCAGGCTGCAGAGTCCCAACTCTTTCAGCCTGTCCTCATAGCAGAGCTGCTGCAGCCCTCTGAGCATCTTGGTGGCCTCCTCTGGACTAGCTTCAACAGTTCCATGTCCTTCCTGTGCTGGGGGCTCCAGAACTGCACACAGGACTCATTACACAGCACTGAGCATCACCTCAGATAAACCTGACATGAATATGGATAGATGAGAATTTTCTGTCCCAGCCAACTGGGAGTACACTCCAGATGTACATACTCCTGAATGCAGCCCTTGATTCAACCTTCTTAAAGATTTCTGACCTTTAGCACAATGTCATTGGGGTTTTTTGTTTCCTATTTTATGGTTTACTGCTGCATGTCTCTTTTCCATGATCAGCAGCAATAAGACAAGGAGCAATGGCTACACAGTGGAACACAGAAGGTTCCACCTCAACATAAGGAGAAACTTCTTTAGAGTTAGGGTGATGGAGCACTGGAACAGGTTGCCCAGAGAGGTTGTGGAGTCTTCTTCTCTGGAGACTTTCAAAACCCACCTGGATGCATTCCTCTGGGATGCTGCTTTGGCAGGGGAGGGGTTGCATTCGATGAGCTCTAAAGGTCCTTTCCAATCCCTGACATTCTGTGATTGTGAGATAGTTCTGTTCACTACTTCAACAACTTTTCTCCCATTTCTGCTTGGAGAATAGAAGTTAACTGAGAGGCAGGAGAGAAGAAGAGGCTCATCTAATCCCTGCTGACATCAAAAGCCTTGTCTGCCAAGGTACTGAGCTGACTTTGTTACAGAGAGCAAATGCACTGCCCAAACTCCCATCTAGGTCTGTATTTGCTTTGCTTTTCCATAAGATTCTCTCTGTTACAAAAGCCAAAAAGACAGCAGAGGGAAAATAAATGCAGATACATTTTTAATGCACACATTTCATTTTCAGAACATGGTGGACACTTCAGTGCCAAATGCTGGAACTGCAAGGGGGAATGTATTTAATCAGTCCTCCATGTCCTTACTTCACTGACATAATGTGCCACTGAAACCATAGCTCTGACTTCCTTTCTCCTTCATACTGAAATTATTGATGTGCTTTGCACAATGTGTAATTGCCATTATTGTATATGTGCCTAGAGCATGTGCAGAGCTCAAATTGAAATAAATAAGCAAACAAAAATCACACAAGAAGAAGTCCCTGCTGGTATGGTGGGGGCTTGGTGCCATGGCATCTTGAGCTGAAAATAGGATTTGATACTGCTGTCACTCGTTTTGATAGAGTGAGATTTGATAAGGCTGGAAGAAAGGCTGCAGTGATCCTCTGCTCTGACCTCCTCTTTTTATACAGCACAGACCCTTAGCAAACACCCAAATCAAAGCACCTCTCTTCGTATGCCAGGTATGAGCCTTACCATTTAGAGGCTTCACCAGGGAAGTCCTGATTTACATCACCAAGTTTCCTGCCCACTGCCACTCATTCATTTTTGCTGCCTCTCTTCCTCTCTCTCTCATAAACACAGAAGATTTGTTCTTTACATTTAATTTATGCAAGCAAGGCACAGAATACATTTCAGTAACACCAATTAGATACGCACTAATTTCTTCTCTGTGAAATAGCAGTAAGTAATTAATCAGAATTTTGATCACAACTCAGTTGGCAATTCTAATTGCACTTGCCATTTCCACAGCAAATACAGAATCATTATCTCTCTTTTTTTTTTTTTTTTTTTTTTTTTTGGCCTAGTCCTCTCTTCCTAATCATCCAAGGTGCTAGAAGCAAAACATTTCCAAGAACTAGATATTGTCTCTACCAAGCAGCAGCCTTAATACCTTTGGACTGAGGGTTAGTGGGTTCAGTCCATGGCTGTGTTTTATTTCAAGCTTCATCACGACTGTAAAGCGAATAGCTAGTGGCAGGCTGGCTGCTCGCCTCAGGGAGGGGGGATTCTGCCTCATAAAATTATGAGAAAGGATAAAAGCAAGCAGCTCACTCCATTAAAAACCTTCTGGGAGAGCACTAGAGATGCATGACCTTTGCACAAGCATCCAGCAGGCATCTAAGGGGCATATGGATGTTGATCAGAACTGTACCATCAATGCCTGCACCTCATCTCCGAGCACATTTTAACTCTTGGTACCAAGAAGGATGATCAGAGGAGATCATTTCCCCATGTTTAACCAAAACTGGGGTTGCATGATCATGTAGTGGTCATTGTGCTGATGGGTGTAAACTGACAGTGCTGGTCTGGAGCAAGAGTGGCTGAAAATTATTCGCCTGGTAAGTGTTATGGCCAGAGGTCTATGGAGACAGGACTGACAGTGAGATGCTACTCAAATTACTTAGAGGTGAAAGAGATCATAGAATCATAGAATGATAAGGTTGGAAGGGACCTCAAGGATCATCTAGTTCCAACCCCCTGCCATAGGCAGGGACACCTCCCACTAGTACAGGTTACTCAAGGCCTCATCAGGAAGAGAAAGGGAGATTTACCATTTAGGAACTGAGCCCATGGGGAGCTGGGGCTGCAGCTATATCAGGTGCAGCCCTCCAGTCCAGCACGGCACTTCACTTTTCACCACTGCTGGAAGAAGGACCTGACAGTTACACTCTCATCTAATTGTGTTCTTCACATAATTTGAGACCAGATAATTGATGTTTACTCAGGTAATCTCAAAACAAACACTGAGTTTGAGGACAAACATCAAAACTGGACTCATGAAAGGAGGTTTTGGTGAAGTGGGTATTGGTCTTTTCTCTTTATTTACAAGTGATAGAATAAGAGGAAATGGCCTCAAACTGTGCTGGAGGAGGTTTAAATTGCACATCAGGAAAAATTTCTGCACTGAAAGAGTGATCAGGGGTTGAAACAGGGAGGTGGTGGAGTCACCATCCCTGATGGTGTTCAAGAAATGTGTGGCCATGGCACTTTGGGACGTGTTTTAATGGCCATGGGGGTGTTAGGTTGATGGCTGGCCTCAACGATTTTAAAGGTCTTTTCAGATGGTAGCAATTATTTTCTTTGATTCTGTGATTCTATTAACTTGTCACAGCCTTCAAAACAGGATAGATTCATCCAACAGAACAACTGGAAGTGTTCCTTGGCACACATTAACTCCCAAACTGCACCCAAGAGTTGTTTGGGAGAGCTTTAATTGGCCCAGGACAAGAGCCTGCCAGAGGCTCTTGCAACTGTTTCTGCAGAGCAAAGGATTGTGTTTTAAGCTCTGTAGCCTGGCACCACTTTATTTAATTTAGCATGGGCATAGTCCCTATCAGCATTAACATCTAACCCTGGAGAGTGCTGCTGAGACCATAAATTTACCTGCAAAATTTAGCAGAGGGCATAGGCCACATCAGTCAGAGAGATATCTCCAAACTAAGAAAATGTACTTGAGGGAAATCTGCAGCCAGTATTAATTCGAGGTTCCTCCATGGGCAGAGTTCATACCCAGAGGCAAAGATCAAGCAGATCATGTTTGAAGCACCTGGCCTTCTCTTGGCATTGCTGGAGGTGGCTGAATATATTCATAGATGTCTTCATTTCTTATGCATTTATTGCAAACAAACTATTACTGTTCATTTAGCACTTTTCAAGGCTGGATCTGATGTTTTCTTAAAAAAAAAACCCACAAAAAAGAAAAAAAAACCAAAACATTTTTAGTGGAGAAAAACAATCTGAGGTGATCATTAAAATGGTTATTAGTGAGGTAGGAAAGAAAGTTATTGCTGTGTGCCTTTAGTTTGTCACAAGAGCAGGCTTCAAATTTGAGTGGAAGAGAGGGTAGGGACAGTTTAGTCACCTCCTGGATGCTCTCCCCTGCTGAAAATGAGCAATAGATTGCAGGCAGCTGAAGAGAGACATGGCTACCCACTGCACCTTAATTGCTACAGGGAGGAAGGGTTTGGGAGAAGTGGAGTCACCAGAGGAGCAAGACTGGGAATAATCATAGAATCATAGAATGGTAAGGCTGGAAGGGACCTCAAAGATATCTAGTTCCAACCTCCTGCCATAGGCAGGGTCACCTCCAACTAGCACAGCTCACTCAAGGCCTCCTCCAACCTGGCCTTGAACACCTCCAGGGAGGGAGCAGCCACAACCTCCCTGGGCAACCTGTGCCAGTGTCTCACCACCCTCACTGCAAACAACTTCCTCCTAACATCCAGTTTCAATCTCCCCTCTGTCAGTTTAAACCCATTGCCCCTGGTCCTGTCATTGCAAGACCTTGTCAATAGTCCCTCACCAGCCTTCCTGTAGCCCACTTCAGATACTGGAAGGCTACTCTAAGGTCTACTCTAAGGTCTCCTGGAAGCCTTCTCTTCTCCAGGCTGCAGAGCTCCAACTCTCTCAGCCTGTCCTCATTGCAGAGCTGCTGCAGCCCAGCACTCAGTTGCTGTCTGAGCTGCATGTGCACACTACAGGCTCATGTTGAGTTTTTCATCATCCCAGACTCCAAGGTTCTTTCCCTCAGGGTTGCTCTCAGCCATTCTCCACCCAGCCTGGAGTTATGCTTGGGATTGTGCCTACCCAGGTGCAGGACCTTACACTTGGTCTTGTTGAATTTCACGAGGTTGGCTTTGGCCTACCTCTCCAGGCTGTTCAGGTCCCTCTGGATGGATCCCTGCCCTCTAGCAAGTGACTGTGCCACACAGCTTGGTGTCGTCGTACTTCCAGAACAGAGAAGACTGGAATTATTGTGGCCTCTCATTTAAGACTTTGCATCTCCTGTCTGACTCTCTTCATGGTGCTCATGCTTGCATTTGGTTTTTCAATGATCAGGTTCATTATCACCCTTTGCCAACTGACCTGGGAGCAATACACACACCTGACAAGCGAGTGGAAGGCTGAGCTGGTGCTTACTAGCCTGAAGACACAGGCATAGCAGTGGGCAGACTAGGTGACTCCCAAAAGCTGTGCTGTTACAAATAGCATTTTGCCTGGAGGCCCATCCACTTGAATTAGAAAAAGATAGAACCATTAATTAACTTGACTTAAGAGAGGGCTAATGCAGGGCAATGTGACCTTTTCTCTATGTCACATGCCATGAAGATTTTAGCCTCCCTCTGATGCTTTGTCACTGCCAGTCCTTGTTTTTTAGATCACTGGATTGCAAGCGAGTGATGGTGACCAAAGGGACTGGAGCAGCAGGAGAAAGGAAAAAAACACAGGATGGCTTCACAGTTTCAGTGGTCTGTACACCAAAGACAGCAGCATCTCACTGTGCACCTGCCATGGCAGAGAAGATGTCTCAGAAACACCTTTCATTAGCAAAATCTCTTCTATCCTCAAGTCCTTAAGCTGAAGGAAAAGCTTCTTTCAGAGCTTTCTATTTCTTCTGCGTCAAAGTCATAAGAAGTGACAGCCCCAGAGAGGCTGTGGAGACTCCATCTCTGGTTTCTTTGAAGGCCCATCTGGGTGTGTTCCTCTGTAAGCTGAGTTAGATTGTATGGTCCTGCTCTGACAGGGCACTTGATGATGTCTTTGGGTCCCTTCCAACCCCTGACATTCTGTGATCCTGTGACAGTTCCAAGCTATTCATTCCCTCTAGTTTGGAAAACTGAAAATTTTCACAACAACATTCAGTTTTCTGATTCTTTTACCAGAATATGTATTTTTGTAAATTGTCATTTGTATCTAATTTCCAGTAATATTTGCAGGACTCTTATCTCTGTAGTCCTTTAACTATTCCTTCCAGTGAAAGATGGAACAACAAAGAAAGCAAAGATAAAAATGATCCTTCTAGCACAAGAATAAAAACTCAATTTGCTTGCGAAATAGAAGTGACTTTTTTTTCCTAGACAAAAATACAAAGCATTTGAATTTTCTCTCAGAGATTTGAAAAAGACTTTTAAAAAAACCCACAAAAATTAATTTTAACTGTAAATTTAACTGTAATTGATGACATAGTGGACTGTATCGGGAATAGTGTGGGATGAAAGGTGGATAGATCTGGGAGATGGTGGATAGATCTGGGACGTCTTCAAGGAGATCTTATAGCAGCCTTCCAGTATCTGAAGGGGGCCTGCAGGAAGGCTGGGGAGGGACTATTGACAAGGTCTTACAATGACAGGACAAGGGGCAATGGGTTTGAACTGGCAGAGGGGAGATTGAAACTGGATGTTAGGAGGAAGTTCTTTACAGTGAGGGTGGTGAGGCACTGGCACAGGTTGCCCAGGGAGGTTGTGGATGCTCCCTCCCTGGAGGTGCTCAAGGCCAGGTTGGAGGAGGACTTGAGTGCCCTGTGCTAGTGGGAGGTGTCCCTGCCTATGGCAGGGGGTTGGAACTGGGTGACCCTTGAGGTCCCTTCCAACCTTCCCATTCTATGATTCTATGATTATCAAACCTGAGTTTCTTCAGAGATCTTTGATTGCTGTGTCAACACCTTGAAATATCTGAAGGGGACCTACAGAGGGTTGGGGAAGGGTTGTTTAGAAGAGCTTGTAGAGGTAGGATGAGGGACATTGGTTTGAATCTGCAGCAGGCTAGACTTAAGTTGGACATAAGGAGGAAGTTCTTTCCAATAAGACTGGTAAAATACTGCAAGAGGTTGCCCAGGGATGTGACTGTGTCTGGAGACATTCAAGATCAGACTTGATGTTGCTCTGGGCAGCCTGATCTCGTTCTCATTCACTGCACAGGGCATTGGACAAGATGACCTTTGCAATGCAACCTGTCAATCTGTAAATCTGTGAAACACAGACATTAAGTTCAGAGATGCAGGGCTTCATCCTCTGAATTAGAGAGTTTTGTAACAGCACTGTTAAAAAGAATGCACAAGTTAAAACCCCCTCCCAAGTTCCACTGTATAACATCAGCAAAGAAAGACCTGCCAGTGTTGTACCCACATATAACCTGGGTATGGCAAGAAGCCTTTTAGTGGCTGCTTAAAATTGCTTGTCCATGTTCCATAAAATCACTGTGGCTTAAAGGACTGAAGGTTATTTTTGAAGCTTCCCTCAATGAAAGCTGTGTTTTCATCTCAGTGAAAACACTACCATCTTACTAAACAAACACAATGTGATCAGCAGTAGACCTCAGAAAATCCCTTCACATCTCATTATCCCACAGTTTAGGTTAAGGCTTTTATAGCTTGACTTCATAAAGTAACCACAGGATCAGCTCTGTTCCCCTCTGCCTGAGCCTTTGCCTTGCTAATATGTTATTTCTGTAACATGAAGAGCAAATAAAAGGACTGTAACATGTTCTTGTGGCAACAAGTTAGTTCTGATTTAACCTTCTGGTGCTTGCCGTTGTGGGCATTAACACTTCAGCTGTTTAAAAGAGCAACACCAAGTAAAGCAAGCAATAAACTTTTACTCAAGCAAAAGGCCTCCTCAATGTGCTGCCTGCAATGTTTCTGCAACACAAAGCTTTCCTTTATCAGTGCTCTTATGCTCCTTCCATGTCAAGGTGGACCTGTTAACCATGAAACAGTTAACTTGTGAAAGAGGGTCAGGAGCTGAACCATGAGGGCTTTTGCCCTGAGAGCACCAGTGGATGAAATGTAAAGCCCTGAGTCCAAGACCAGCCCAGCCACAGTAACCCTTCAGGCTCTGACATCAACATTCTCAAAACCCACAGACCCAGCTGTGCCTCAGACTCCTCTCTCACCTTTTGCTTTAACCATATAGAGCTTCAAACTCATCAACAGAATCACAGAATTCTTTGGGTTGGAAGGGACCTTTGGAGATCATCTAGTCCAACGCACCCAGAGGCAGTAGGGACATCTTCAGCTGGATCAGGCTGCTCAAAGCCCTGCCCAACCTGAACTAGATTATTTCCAAGGGTGAGGTTTCAACTACTTCTTTGGTTGACCTGTGTCAATGTTTCACCATAGAATTTGTTCCTTGTATCTAGTCCAAATCTACCCTTTTTACTTTAAAACCATCAGCTCTCTTTAAGCACTGAAATCCTGCAGCAAAGCTTTCTTGATGCCTTCTCTTCTCCAGTCCTCTCACCATTCCTGTGGCCTCCTCTGGACCTGCTCAGGTAGGTCCATCTCATTCCTCTGCTGAGGACCCCAGGACTGGAAACAGCACTCCAGGGTAAAACAGGGGCAAAAATCTTCTTCCTCAACTTGCTGCCCAAGATGCTTTCATGCAGTCCAGGGTATGGTTGACCTTCTGGGCTGTGAGCACACAGGATAATCTCTGGCCATACGTTGGTGTCTGGGATCTCTGGTCACATAGAATCATCGAATGGTAAGGTTGGAAGGGACCTCAAGGATCAACCAGTTCCAACCTCCTGCCATAGGCAGGGACACCTCCCACTAGTACAGGTCACTCAAGGCCTCCTCCAACCTGGCCTTGAACACCTCCAGGGAGGGAGCAGCCACAACCTCCCTGGGCAACCTGTGCCAGTGTCTCACCACCCTCACTGCAAACAACTTCCTCCTAACATCCAGTCTAAATCTCCCCTCTGCCAGTTCAAACCCATTGCCCCTTGTCCTGTCATTGCAAGACCTTGTCAATAGTCCCTCCCCAGCCTTCCTGTAGCCCCTTTCAGATACTGGAAGGCTACTCTAAGGTCTCCTGGAAGCCTCTTCTCCAGGCTGCAGAGCCCCAACTCTCTCAGCCTGTCCTCAGAGCAGAACTGCTGCAGCCCTCTGATCATCTTCGTGGCCTCCTCTAGACCCGCTCCAACAGTTCCATGTCCTTCCTGTGCTGAGCACCCCAGAACTGCACACAGTGTTAGTTCTGTTAGATTGCTTCAGATCTTTTTTTTTTCTTTCTTTCCCACTAAACTGTAGCTCAATCTTCCCAAAGAAAGACACCTGGAAAAAGAAACTTTGCTTTCCAAAAGACCTTCAGTCCATCTCCCTCCCACTTGTGCTAAGCAAAAGGCAATATTATTTTCCTAAGCAGCCTCTAAACTGTAAATGTAAAAACATACAAATATAACACCCTCAACAACAACAAAAAGAAAAAGAGTGGGGTAAGGTAATAATCCTGGACAATCAGGAAATCACACAAGTTCACTTTCCATGTCAGGATGCATTTCCCTTTAAGATTTTCCATTTTCCTTTAAGCAATTCTATTATTCACACATAGCATTTTTAATCATTCTTTCAAGTGTTTCTATGTAACTTATCAGGGTTTAATGAATGCCAGAATAAGCACTAGAGGGAAAATCCACATAACTGGACAGTAACCCAAAGGTTTTAACAAGACCTCTACATTTTTCTTTCTTTTTTTTCTTTTTCTTTCTTAAAAAATATAATCTTTATTCAAGCATTTTCTCCTTTGATCAGAAAGATGGCTTTTTTATTGGTATTATTATTGACTTTTTCCCACCCACTCTCTACCATAATCCACCATGCCATAAGTTGTGAGCCCTCCAGGGTTGCAGTGAAGGGTTATTAGTTACAAAGGGCTTCTTTGGAAACATAATCTACAAGGAAAATTGGTGGATGTAAACAAGTTAGCTTCTATACTGCCTTCTCTTGAATTAGGACCCACACCCACTTCACAGAGAGAACAGTGCAAAGAAAAGAAAAAGAAAAAGAAAAAGAAAAAGAAAAAGAAAAAGAAAAAAGAGAAAGAAAATGAAAAAGAAAAAGAAAAAGCAAAGAAAAAGAAAAGGGAAAAGAAGAAGAAAAGGAAAAAGAAGAGAAAAATAAAAATAAAAACAAGAAAAAGAATGAAAAAAGAAAAAGGAGAAAAAGAAAGAAAAAAGAAAGGAAAAAGAAAAAGGAAAAAAAATGAAGAAAAGAAGAGAGAGAAGGAGACTCAAGGAGAGGAGAGGAGACTCTAGGAGAGGAGAGGGGAGGGGGGGAAGGGGAAGGAGAAGGGGACAAAAAATGTCATCCAACATTGATACATGAACATAAGGGGAAGGGGACCAAAAATGTCATCCAACATTGATACATGAACATAAGGGGAAGGGGACCAAAAATGTCATCCAACATTGATACATGAACATGTGAGGCAAGAATAACTTTGAATAACTTTAGTCTGCTATATATGGAAGTATTGTTTGTTATGAATAAAAATTCCTCAGGATGGTGTTATGCCCAGAAGTTGCCAGTCAACACAAACTCTGGGACGTATTGTCATTAGGAGTTATAATGGATAAAAGAGTGGATGAGACAAGATTCATCAACAAATAGCACAGTAATTGGATCTATTTTTCTGTCAAACTGTCCTTGAATGGCTACTTTGGAAGACATGGAACTGAGGAAAAAGATGTCAGCCTACAAAGTCTTAGAGAGGTGAGGAACCTCTGATAAGAGTCCAGTGGACAGCTGCAAAGATGAAGAGTGGACTGGAGCATCTCTGTGGCAAGGAAAAAGATGTCAGCCTACAAAGTCTTAGAGAGGTGAGGAACCTCTGATAAGAGTCCAGTGGACAGCTGCAAAGATGAAGAGTGGACTGGAGCATCTCTGTGGCAAGGAAAGGCTAAGAGACCTGGGCCTGCTCAGCCTGCAAAAGAGAAGACTGAGAAGATATCTTACCGATGCTTATCTACCTAAAAAGAGGGTCAACATGGGAAGTTCCACCTGAACACAAGGCAAAACTTTAATTTGAGGGTGCCTAAACCCTGGAACAGACTGCCCAGAGAGATTGTGGAGTCTCTTTCTGTGAAGAGATTCAAAACCTGCCTGGATCAAACCCTGTGCAACCTGCTCTTGGTGAACCTACTCCAACAGCGGGCTTAGACTTAATGATCTCCAGAGGTCACTCCTAACTCCTACCATTCTGTCATTCTGTGATTCCTAAGCAACCATCACACTCTGCAGGACACCAGAAAGGGATGCTTTTATTTATGTGTGGCCACTGACATCCACTGAGTTTCTTTCTTGCCTGAGACAAATTTGAGTGACTGAGGAAGCTGCTCTCCCTGGGCCCTAAAGAGGCAAAGAATAAAGCAGGTTTCTCTCACAGTACAATGATCCAGACCAGGCACCTGAAGAAGACTGCACAGAAAGCTGAACAAAACAGCTTCTTTAAAGCTGACTTAGATATCTTAAACAGTTTAGGAAATTCCACATAATTTTCCTGTGATGAGAAACTTATTTTTCTTAGTTCTACTTACATCTCTGGTAATTTATAATAATAACATAT
The DNA here is from genome assembly GCA_013396675.1 of Eubucco bourcierii. NCBI lineage: Eukaryota > Metazoa > Chordata > Aves > Piciformes > Ramphastidae > Eubucco > Eubucco bourcierii. The sequence goes on from VWZE01003733.1 coordinate 17,904, forward strand.
AATATTTAGAGTTGGGGGGCTGGGAAATACCTCAACAAGTGGCATAGTCTATTCCTCTGTCCCACAGCAAGCTATACCCTGCTGAGTATCATTGCTTAATTTCATAGTTTCCTTTTCAAAGATGAAAAGACAGCAGCTGTGCCCATCTTTTAAAGCAGAAAACCCAGAGGCATTACAGCCCAGCCCTGATGCAGTGTTGTTACTGTGGTCACTCCTCAGTCAGACACAGGCAGAAAGTGTAAGTAATTCCTCACGAGGTGCACCAAATCAGAGGCAGAGGTCCAAGCAGAGCCAAGGACTGCACAAGGAGATTGTTTTTACCAACTATAATCTTCAGCTGAACACTTACCCAATAAAACAGTGCCCTCTACTTCTGTCATATAGTTTCGGTATAATCTGAACCCAGACAAAGTCTTTGATCACCTAAGGCTATACTTGAGTCCTTGCAAGTGGGTCACAACAACAGCATACAAATATTACAGGCTTGAGGAAGAGTGACTAGAAAGCTGTCTGGTGGAAAAGGACCTGTTGGTTGACATACAGCTGAATATTAGCCACCAGGTGAGCCCAGGTGGCCAAGAAGGCCAACAGCATAGAATCATAGAATGGTAAGGTTCCAACCTTACCATTCCTTGAGGAAGGGACCTCAAGGATCATCTAGTTCCAACCCCCTGCCATAGGCAGGGACACCTCCCACTAGTACAGCTCACTCAAGGCCTCATCCAACCTGGCCTTGAACACCTCCAGGGAGGGAGCAGCCACAACCTCCCTGGGCAACCCGTTCCAGTGTCTCACCACCCTCACTGTAAAGAACTTCCTCCTAACATCCAGTCTAAATCTCCCCTCTGCCAGCTCAAACCCATTGCCCCTTGTCCTGTCATTGCAGGACCTTGCAATAGTCCCTCCCCAGCCTTCCTGTAGGCCCCCTTCAGATACTGGAAGGCTACTCTAAGGTCTCCTGGAAGCATCCTGACTTGTATCAGAAATAGTGTGGCCAGCAGGACTATGGAAAGGATTCCTATCCAGTACTTGACACTGATAAAAGCTGCACCTCAAGTACTGGGTTCAGTTTTGGGCCATTCACTACAAGAAGGACACTGAGGTGCTGGACTGTGTTCAAAGAAGGGCAGCAGAGGTGAAGGGTGTAGAGCACAAATCTTAGGAGGCTTGTCTAAGGGAACTGAGGTATAGTTCAAGGGAGACCTTCTTGCTCTCTACAACTCCCTGAAACAAAGTTCTAGAGAGGAGAGGCTTGGTCACTTCTCCCCAATAACAAGACATAAGATGAAAGAAAATGGCCTTAAATTGCATCAGAAAAGTTTTAGGTTGTACATTAGGAAAAGATTTCTTCCCTGAAAAGGTTGCCAAACCTTGAGACAGGCTGCCCAGTGCAGTGGTGGAGTCATCATCCCTGGAAAGATCTGGAAGATGCATAGACATGGTGCTTTATGAGCCAGTTTAGTGGTGACTTGGCAATGCTGGGATAAACAGTTGGACTCAGTATCTTAAAGGTCTATTCCAACAACAAAAACAATAAATAAATCTATGATTCTGTGAAACTTTAATCTCTCAATCCCATAGGGCAGGGGAAATATTGTTCTTGCAATAGGGACCAAATAGATATGAAACTTCATTTTCAGTTCAGTAACTTGCATCCTAGTAAGCACAGGAGGAAAACAATGAGGCAGACTTACTCTTGTTGTGCCATGTGCTTATTAATTTCAGAGAAACACCCCAGGAACAAAGTTTATTAGAGAGTGGGAGGATGTTTCAGGAACAGAGCCCAACTGAAAATAATCAGTTTCCTTTAATTAATTGCATACAGTTTTACTGCATAACTGATGGTTTTAAACCTTGGCCAATTAGCTTGTCAAACACAGAAGTCAAATTCTCTATTGGTGTCTCAAGTAAGGTTTATGCCAAAGTTTTAATTCAAATTGCCTTATCCAAGCAACCAGAAAATAGGGCCTCTTGAAACTGAAATTAGTGGCAGCTACCCAAAACTATAAAAAAAGAATACAACAAAGACAAAGGAGTGAAAGAAAGACTCAGAAGTCCTGAGCAGAGGCAGGTCCATGACCTCAATTCTAGTCTAGGATACTGTTGCAAGGTTTACCTTGTCTTGACAACCTGACTTGGCAGCAGCCCTGAGGAGAGGGACTTGGGGGTGCTGGTGGACAAGAAGCTCAATATGAGCCAGCAGTGTGCTCTTGCAGCTCAGAAAGCCAACCGGAGCCTGGGCTGCATCAGAAGTGTGGGCAGCAGAGTGAGGGAAGTTATCCTCCCCCTCTACTCCACGCTGGTGAAACCCCACCTGGAGTACTGCAGCAAGTATGTGCCCTGAGCCAGCAGTGTGCCCAGGTGGCCAAGAAGGCCAATGGCATCCTGGCCTGCATCAGCAATAGTGTGGCCAACAGGAGCAGGGAGGTCCTTCTCCTCCTGTACTCTGCACTGCTTAGGCCACACCTTGAGTCCTGTGTCCAGTTCTGGGACCCTCAATTTAAGAAGGACATTGAGGTGCTTGAG
>VWZE01003733.1:22505-43405 GCA_013396675.1 Eubucco bourcierii
CTCTAACACACCCCATGTCCAGTAGTGAAACCTCTAACACACAATGGTGTAAATTCGAAGATCACTGTGATGGTTTGGGAGTTCCCTGCCCCCGACACCCTTTGTAAAATGACCCAGACTAGAACTCAGCTGGCTGGAAGTTAAGGACTGAAGCTCTGTTTACAGCTCAGCACAATGTACAAGCAGAGATATACACTACAGACAGGAATAGTTACAGACATAGACAAGTTAAAGGGAATACAGAAACACCAACTCCCCTCCCAGAAATCAGAGACCCTAGGAGGGGATCCCAACCACCCTTCCACCTTCTCCCCACCCCTCTACCTTACCCCAAAGTTTGCCTTATGTGCAAGGTGAGCTTGGAGGATTGGCCAGGGAGCTTAGAAGAAAAGTGGTTAGTGAGGTTACTCAGCAGACAGGAGAAAAAAAAAAGCCAGAAGCTGTTTGCCTGAGATGCTGTGCCCCAGAGTGACTGACTTATCTATGTTTTGAGTACTTATTCTCAAACATCTCAGCAAGCTTCTGAGTGAAGTAGACATCACCATTGTGTCCTTTTCTCAGCCTGTAGTATAATTTTCTCTATTAAAATATTCCAGTTAACTCAAACCAGCACTGTCCTATACAGACAGACCTGAGATTGCTCTGTCCACAGTTCAAACTAGGAGGACCATGCCTAACCTGGATTTTAACCACATTCAGGTTTGATGATGCTCTAAACAACCTGCCCTAGTTAAAGATGTCCCTGCTCACTGCAGGTGGAGTGGAATAGATGACATTGAAGGTCCTCTCCAACCCAAACCATCCCTTGAGTCTATGAGTCTGTGATTAGTATGGAAATGTGTCCACCCTAACCAGCCTTACCTTTCTGTACCTGTGTGACAAAGCATGCTGGTTTCATAGAATCATAAAATCATAGAATGGTAAGGTTGGAAGGGACCTCAAGGATCATCCAGTTCCAACCCCCTGCCATAGGCAGGGACACCTCCCACTAGTACAGGTCACTCAAGGCCTCCTCCAACCTGGCCTTGAACACCTCCAGGGAGGAAGCAGCCACAACCTCCCTGGGCAACCTGTTCCAGTGTTTGAGGATAAACTGTTGACATTTTGGCTTTTGAGCCCTCTCAGCAAACCAATTAATGATACAGACTTTATCATGATTTCCTTTTCACAACCAATTATCTAATTTCTCTCATTAAAATATTCTAATTAGCCTCAAACCAGCACACACAGCTTCTGGTTCAGAGTTGCCTGGACCACAGGCAATAGGTGTGGGTTTGCTTGGAGGAGGTCATACCAACATGGCCAAGGTGCAATTCTCCCCATGAGAACCTGTCTTTCAGTTCTACTTCCACATGTCTTCAGGCCACAAGGTGCTATTTTGCCTGCTTTTCTCGTGGTTCTTTTGCAGCACTGAACCAGCATGGAGAAATTAGAGATGCTTTATCTGAAACATCCACGAAGGAAATCCTGTGTCTCTGATGAACCTGACTTCCTCAATTTCCTGCTCGCTGCACAGCTGTGCACTGGATGGGACTAAGGGACATTTTTTGGGACATATTTGTCTACCTCAGTTGGAAGCCAGGCTCCTTGACTTAGAACATAAGGGTCTATAATATTTTTCTTTTTTTAACAACAAAAAAAAAAAATCGCAGTGAAAACAGAAAGAATTAAAAGAAAACAAACCAATAAAGAATCTATCCTGTCATAACATTTGAGGTTCTGGTATTTGCTGGCCTTGGAGTGGGTTCAAAATAAATGAAGGAAATGTGTATCCCATTAAATGCTAATATTTGGAAGATAAGAAGGGGAAAAAAGGGTGGAATGCCTCTAAGAGCAGTTGTGAGGACAGTGCCTGTGTGTGTGTCTACCACCACACATGCCTGTACACACACAGACATGCAGTTGTGATTCTCTGATTCAGAATATTGCACCATGGGAAGAATCCCCATCTGGAGTCCTGTGTGCAGCTCTGGAGTCCCCAGCACAGGAAGGACATGGAACTGTTGGAACAGGTCCAGAGGAGGCCACCAAGATGCTCAGAGGGCTGCAGCAGCTCTGCTATGAGGGCAGACTACAACAGTTGGGGTCTGCAGCCTGGAGAAGAGAAGGCTTCCAGGAGACCTTAGAGTAGCCTTCCAGTATCTGAAGGGGGCCTACAGGAAGGCTGGGGAGGGACTATTGACAAGGTCTGGTAATGACAGGACAAGGGGCAATGGGTTTGAACTGGCAGAGGGGAGATTTAGACTGGATGTTAGGAGGAAGTTCTTTACAGTGAGGGTGGTGAGAAACTGGCACAGGTTGCCCAGGGAGGTTGTGGTTGCTCCCTCCCTGGAGGTGTTCAAGGCCAGATTGGAGGAGGTCTTGAGTGAGCTGTACTAGTGGGAGGTGTCCTTTCCTCTGGCAGGGGGAACTAGATGATCCTTGAGGTCCCTTCCAACCTTACCATTCTATGATTCTATGAAAAAAGGAACTTCTTCTCCCAGGCCTTTGCTCTTTTTTTCCACAAAAGAGCTTCTGCACTTCTGATTCTCCATCTCCTTTCAGAACTGCAGTTGAATCCTCTCACAAGGATCCATTTTCTGCAGATGAGACTTGTGTTTAAAAGTAGTTGCTAAGGCAGATGTAGGCATCTACAAAGCAACCTGAGTTCCACACAAATTAAACTGTGCTGGTTGCCTAGATGGTTGTTGTGCTAAAGTCAGCCAGCATGTTCCCAGATGATAGCATACTTGTGGATGGTTAAAGTTTGAGGTCTCCTCTCAGTTCCACCCCCGATGACTCTGTGTAATCCCTTGGCTCCTAACCAACCTAGCCTGTAAAGTCAGGACATGACATGTTTACCTCCTAGGGACACAGCGCCTTGGGCAGCAGCAAAGGTCATGATGTGCCCAGATTTCTTTTCTTAATTAGCAGATGCAAGGCCAAGGGAACTAGAACATAAGATTTAAGGCTCCAAACACTTAGGCATTTTAAAGACAACTGAAGGGAGGGAAGACTCTGCCTGTGCCTCAAACAATGCAGCAGATTGGGAAAGGAAAACTTCAGGAGTGATGGGCAAACCTTAGATCTTTCAGAGCACATCAGAAGACAGTGAACCTCTGCAGTTTATTCTCATAGATAGTTCTGAACACAGTTTTTCATGAGGATTGTGGACAGAGAATATTTCACTGGCCTTAGACTTGTTTCCCTGCTCATCTTCAACCCTTTGCTGTAAGCCCATATGTTTTAAACTTGAGAGATTTATTTCCTAACACAAATCCAAACAAAAAACCCCAAAAATCTGAATTTTGTTCTTTGCAGCTGAATATTTCTGAGCAAACTTGCAGACAAAAGCTTAACCCAGGCATAAATTAGCCTAGGAAAAGAAAGGTGAACAACACCTGCCAAGCAACCGATTAAACACCATGGACTAGGTTTCAAGTAAGGCTACAAGGTAATGAAGAGACAATTCAGTTGCTGATTGGGAAAAGGCTTCTCATTAGGCTCCTGATTTATGGAGAACATGCTAAATAGTAACAGAAAGGGAGAAAGAAGCGAGACAGAAGCAGAGGTTTGGTTTGGAGATAACAGGATCTTGGGACTCCTAGGAGGTAAAGGAAGCAAGGGATCCTGATTTGTGGAGGTAGAAATGAGGTTGGGGGTCCTGGGAGCCATTGTTGATGATGGCTTAGAATGGTTTATGTTGGAAGGGAACTTAGAGATTATCTACTCCAGCTTTCCTGTCATGGGCACCTCTCAACTTGACTTTATAGTTCTTGACCTTGAGCTTCTGTCTTCACTTCTCAGCATTTAGACAGATGCTAGATTTTTCTCTCATATTGGAGTTCTAAGGGAAAACAAAATAACCTTGGGGGTTTGTGTTGGTTTTGGGTGGGTTTGGGGGTTTTGTTTGTTTGTTTGCTTGTTTGTGTTTTTCAGTTTGGGGTTTTTGGTTTGCTTTTCGTCACTGTTTGTTTCTTTGTCTGGTCAGGTTGTTTTTAATGTGGTATCTTTGGATAGAATCATAGAATGGTAAGCTTGGAAGGGACCTCAAGGATCATCTAGTTCCAACCCCCTGCCATAGGCAGGGACACCTACCACTAGTACAGGTCACTCAAGGCCTCATCCAACCTGGCCTTGAACACATCCAGGGAGGGAGCAGTCACAACCTGTGGCAGTGCCTCACCACCCTCATTGTAAAGAACTGTAAGGAACTTCCTCCTGACATCCAGTCTAAATCTCCCTTCTGCCAATTTAAACCCATTGCCCCTTGTCCTGTCATTGCAAGACCTTGCAAAGGGTAAAGTCTGAACATTAGATGTTAGGAGGAAGTTCTTTACAGTGAGGGTGGTGAGGCACTGGCACAGGTTGCCCAGGGAGGTTGTGGCTACTCCCTCTCTGGAGGTGTCCAAGGCCAGACTGGACGAGGCCTTGAGTAACCTGTCCTAGTGGGAGGTGTCCCTGCCTATGGCAGGGGGTTGGAACTAGATGATCCTTGAGGTCCCTTCCAACCTTACCATTCTATGATTCTATGATTCTTAAATGTTGCAGTTTTATATTTGTGTTTTTGTGGTTAGTCAATAATGTAGACTCATAGAATGGTTTAGGTTAGAGAAGACCTTTAAGATCATCAATTCCAACTGTAAATTTAACACCGCCAAGTCCCTTGGGACCACATCTACACATCTTTTGCAGCAGAGGAGAATCAGGAGCTAAAGAAGCCAGTTTCATGCAAAGTAGAACCAGTGTTTTACTACACAGCTGTGACTGGACTCCCTCATTTGTACCAATGTGACAAAGTTTTTCCTTTAGTTGGGAGATAAAACTGGGGTTTCTCTCTAGAGAATTAGACAGCAAGAAATGAATACCAAGGGATATCCCCCCCTGTGGGAACAGATTGATTCACTCATTGAGTTTTTTTCTTCCCAGCCCCCAAATTCTTTTTAACTAGTAGAAATCCTTTGAGAACTTACCCATCAACTACTTTTGATTGAAAGTGAAAATGTCTGACAAATTACTGGGTTGGAAATAGCACATACCTACATGTTCACATTCACTATATGATTATATAAATCTTCTGCTTAAAAAAACCAAAAGGTTGCCTAAAAGGAGAGAGAGAAAGATGATGTGTCATCATCAATAAATTGACTGCCCTTGCCAGGTTAGCTGATGTGTTTTGCTGCAGAATTCAGGAATGGGATCCACTGGGTTCCAACCACTGTTGTGCTCATTCAGAAATGTGACCCCTAAGGGCTGCTAGACACCCTCTAAAAATGGATAAGAAAGTTGCTTTGCTACCCACAGGCCTCCATCAGTCCCACAAAGAGAGAAAAAGAGGAAAAGAGAGATATCCCTTGGTGTTTGTGACTGCTTCTCTTTCAAATGGAATTAATGGTGGTTTAATGGGGTATGAAAGGATGTTTTACTGGAAACAATGAGGAACAATTGTCTAGCTCACGTTTCATTTCACAGGTCATTATTGCATTAAGAAGTAAATCGACCAAGTCCTGTAAATAACACTCTGTGTTTTGCCCAGAGCTTCAAACCCACAATCTTAGCAGTCACCAACTAATATCTTTGTCACATTTAACCCTTGCAGGGATCTGCTGGGGGCTAAACAATTATAGTCTTCATCCACCCCTAGCAGGTAAGCATTATTCATTTTATTTCTCATCCCTTCTTCCTGCAAACCCCACGAGGCTGGGGTGGGTTTGGGTTTTTATTTGGGTTATTGTTTTGTTCATTAGCCAACCCAACCAACTGCGTGTCTGGTGGCCTTGAAAAACAACACATATTATAGTGCCTGCTGCAGGCATCTTTAAACAGGCTGCTTCCTCTGCAAAATTAATTGTTGCAAAATGCAGTGCTCCCACTGTAAAGCTCTACAAACCCACACTCAGCAGTTTGGCTGGACTGGAGATGTGCCTCTGAGATCTAAAGGCAATGGTGTAAGTCACACTCGCAGGATGCGATTTCTTTTCTAAATGCCTAAATGCACTCATCTTATAGAACCATAGAATCATAGAATGGGAAGGTTGGAAGGGACCTCAAGGATCATCTAGTTCCAACTCCCTGCCTTAGGCAGGGACACCTCACACTAGTACAGCTCACTCAAGGTCTCGTCCAACCTGACCTTGAGCACCTCCAGGAAGGGAGCAGCCACAACCTCCCTGGGCAACCTGTGCCAGTGTCTCACCACCCTCACTGCAAACAACTTCCTCCTAACATCCAGTCTAAATCTCCCCTCTGCCAGTTCAAACCCATTGCCCCTTGTCCTGTCATTTGAAGACTAAGTAAACAGTCCCTCCCCAGCCCTTCTGTAAGACCCCTTCAGATACTGGAAGGCCACTCCAAGGTCTCCTGGATTGAGCATCCACAACCTCCCTTTCTCTGTACTGATCACATGAACAATGCAGGATGCCATCCATCTTACATTCTTATCTTACATTCCACCTTACATCATCATCCTGCATTCACAATTAAGTAAATAACACCTCTGAAAAAGAAAAAATACCTGCTTACTAGAGTCTAAAATACAGATGGGCTTGGAGAATGTACTTTACAGTGTTGCAAAATGGAAATGCCATGTGGTCATATCACCCTCATTGCTGACCTACTCTTCTCTATCTGCAACTCTGGTCTATTGCTTTTATCAAAACAAATTTTGCAGCACTATCCCATGAGGTACAGTCTCACAGTGACATTCAGATGAAGTGTAGGCCTTCTTGCTCAACTAATGGTTTCACCACACACAGATGACCCTCATTCCCATGTTAGTATCACAGAATCACAGAACTTTAGAGGTTGGAAGGGACCTCCAGAGCTCACCAAGTCCAACCTCCCTGCCAAGGCAGCATCACCCAAGGTAGTTCACACAGGAATACATTCAGGCAGGCTTTGAAAGTCTCCAGAGGAGGAGACTCCACAACCTCTCTGAGCAGCCTGCTCCAGTGCTCTGTCACCCTCACTGCAAAGTCTCTCCTTACATTGAGCTGAAACCTTCTGTGTTCAAATTTGTAGCTGTTGCTCCTTGTCTTACTGCTGCTGACCACCGAAAAGAGCTTGGTCCCAGCCACTTGACACCCACCCCTCAGGTATTTGTACACATTGATCAGATATCCTCTCAGCCTTCTCTTCTCCAGACTAAACAGCCTCAGGTTTCTCAGTCTCTCTTCATAGGGAGGATGCTCAAGTCCCACAATCACCCAGCAGGTCCCTGTCTCTCTTGAACTGGGGAACCCAAAATTCAACACAGTATCACAGGTTTGGTCTCACCAGGGCAGAGTAGAGGGGGAGAAGAACCTCCCCAGCCCTGCTGGCCACACTTTTTCTGGTGCACCCCAGAATGACATTGGCTCTCTTGGCCACAAGGGCACATTGCTGGCCCATGCAGAACTTGCTGCCCACCAGGACTCCAGGATAGAGCTGATTCCTCAGTTCAGCAGGTTCAGCCATCTTCCATCTGGTGAGCCACTATGTAGTTATCAAAGGTATAAAAATTATTTCCCCTTTGGCTTATTTTAAAACTTGTTCTCTCATGAGTATCAAAAAGTCTCTCCCCAACTTTGTTGATGACCTTGGTCTCAATTTAGTTAATCATAGGATGATAGAATGATAGAATGATAGAATGATAGAATGATAGAATGATAGAATCATAAAGCAGTTTAGTTTGGAAGGAACCTCTAAAAGTCATCTAGTCCAATCTTCCTGCAGTGAGCAGAGACATCCACCACTAGATCAGGTTGCTCAAAGCCTTGTCCAGCCTGACCTTGAATAACTCCAAGTATGGGGCCCCAAATAACTTCTCGGGCAACCTCTTCCAGTGTTCCACCACCCTCATGGTAAAGAACTTCCTCCTAAAGTCCAACTAAATCTACTGTTCTCTAGTTTCAAACCATTGCCCCTTGTCCTACCACTGCAGACCTTTATAAACAATCCCTCTCCAGTCTTCTTGTAGCCCTCTTCAGGTACTGGAAGGTCACTATTTGGTCTCCCCAGAGCCTTCTCTTCTCCAGACTGAACAACAGGTCTGCTGTAATCTTTACCAGGGATGCAGGAAAATTAAGTAAAAGTTACAGGCATTTTCTGATCATATTAGGTTTGGCTTTTATAAAACAATAACTTGGTAACAGCTCTTTTAATGTCCTCCATTGGCACTTCCAACTCATTTGGCATGGGCCATTTATTGCAGAAAAAGCAAATTTCTATGTGTGAGCAACAACAGCAAAAGCTTCAGAGGAAAACAATAAATGTTTCAAGCCAATATTGCATCTGTTTCATTCCTTGCAAACCTACCAAACCTGCATTCTCTTCTCAAACATCTTTAATTACTATGCATGATTATGCATAGCAGGTGTGGTTAACCACAGCCCTGGAATATTAAATATCTATAGTGCTCTAAATTGTACCAGCAACCCAGGTGTCAAAATCAGACACTTCCTTGGCTATTAGTGGAGATTTAAATTCAATAATTAAAAATTGCTAGGAAAAAAAAAAAAATTCTACCAAAATCCTTGATGTGTGAAAATAAACCTTATGAGAAGTGACTGAAGGAACTGGGGCTGTTTAGTTTGAAGAAGAGAAGGCTGAGGGGAGACCTCATTGCTATCTACAGCTACCTGAAAGGAGGTTGTGGAGAGGTTGGTGTTGGTCTCTTCTCACAAGTAAACAGTGATAGAATAAGAGGGAATGGGCTCAAGCTGCCAGTGGGCATGTTTAGAGTGGGTATTAGGAAACCTTTTTTCCCAGCAAGAGTGGTCAGGCATTGGAATGGGCTGCCCAGGGAGGTGGTGGAGTCACAATCTCTGCATGTGTTTAAAATGGGGTTATGATTTAAGGGTGGAGCTTGTAGAGTAGAGATGATGGTCCTGGGGGTCTTTTCCAACCTCAATATTTCTGTGATACTGTGTCCCCAAGAGTTTGGGACCGTTTATACTGAGAGCTTTTTGTCTTCTTCCTCTTATTTCTGATGAAATCAGCAAACCTCTATGCATTCATTTGCAGCATAAATCTTTCTGCTAATCAATCACTTGTAGAGTGTTTTTACTGCATCTGTTGGCAGACTGTTTAAATGCCTCTGCAAGTTGCTTCAAACAAGCATTTACACATGAAATATGTAACTTTTTATGATCTAGAAAGTGTCCTGAACATCTCTAGAGAGCAATCAAGACTACAGTGAGAATTTCATAGCTTTAGATTTGTTTAGATTGAAAATAACACAGGAAAATGCAGCCTCAGTTCTCTGCTGATCACATAAAAAGATCAATTGTCCACAACACACTAATTCATTTAACAACAGATTCCCACTGAAGCTTATTCTTTTTGCTTTGTTTAATATGAACTATTTCTTCTTTTGGTTAACATTAATTTTTTATTTTTTTGGGGATTAATATTAAATATTGCTTCTTTAAAAGAAGAATAAAAACAGAAGTTTAGGATTTTTGTTTGTTTGTTTGTCTGTTTGAAGCCAGAGGTAGAATTTACACCAACAGATTCCCACTAAAGCTTATTCTTTTTGGTTTGTTTAATAGGAAATATTTCTTCTTTTGGTTAACATTAAATATTTTCTTCTTTTGGTTAACACTAAATATTTTTTCTTTTGGTTAATATTAAATATTTCTTCTTTAAAATAAGAATAAAAACAGAAGTTTAGAATTTTTGTTTGTCTGTTTGAAGCCACAGGTAGAATTTAGATCAACAGATTCCCACTAAAGCTTATTCTTTTTGGTTTGTTTAATATGAAATATTTCTTCTTTTGGTTAACATTAAATATTTTTTTTCTTTTGGTTAACATTAAATATTTCTTCTTTTGGTTAGCATTAAATATTTCTTCTTTTGGTTAGCATTAAATATTTCTTCTTTTGGTTAACATTAAATATTTCTTCTTTTGGTTAATATTAAATATTTTCTTCTTTAAAGTAAGAATAAAAATAACAGTTTAGGATTTTTTTGTCTGTTTGAAGCCACAGGTAGAATTTAGATCAACAGATTCCCACTAAAGCTTATTCTTTTTTTGTTTCTTTAATATTAATTATTTCTTCCTTTGGTTAATATTAAATATTTCTTCTTTAAGAATAAAAGCCAAAAGTTTAGGACTATATTTTTTTGTTTGTTTGTTTGAAACCACAGGTAGAATTTAAATATTTATTTAAATATATATTTATATATTTATTTAAATGTAAATAAATAAAGTTAAAAACAACTACTCCAGGTATGTTTTTTTAAAATAAAAAGGCAGCATATTAAATACTTTTTTTTTTTGGCTGATTCTTGTCAAAGAAACCAAAAGCAAGGACATTGAGGTGCTTGAGCGTGTCCAGAGAAGGGCAACGAGGCTGGGGAGAGGTCTCAAGCACAACCCTATGGAGAGAGGCTGAGGGAGCTGGGATTGGTTAGCCTGGAGAAGAGGAGGCTCAGGGGAGACCTTCTTGCTGTCTACAACTACCTGAAGGGTGGTTGTAGCCAGGGGGAGGTTGCTGCTGGAATGGGCTGCCCAGGGAGGTGGTGGAGTCACCGACCCTGGAGGTGTTCAAGGTGGGTTTGGACATGACACTTGGTACCATGGTCTGGTCTTGAGGTCTGTGGTGATGGTTTGGACTTGATGATCTTTGAGGTCTCTTCCAACCCTTGGTGATACTGTGATACTGTGATACTGTTCAACCTACCTAAGCAGGATGGGGTCCTCTTAGATAGAGGGGTTTGGAAGGATATGCATTAACTCACTGACTGAACTTAAGCAAGCCACAAATTCTGTCCTCTGCCTGGGAAATGGGTGTCAAAATAAGTGTTCATTCCACAGGGCTATTAGAGACCTACATTTCTATGCTGCTTAAGAAGGAGGTGCCAGGTTTTCCTAATGTAATGTAGAAAATAAATGCAGTTAGTCACAGAAAAGGCAAGGAGCTCATACTAACAGCAGGAAGAAAAGGTTGCATGATAGCTATAGTCCAGAGCTTCATAATAGTAGAATCATTGAAGTTGAGGGAAAAAAAAAAATAAAATCTTTAAGATCAACAAATCCAACTGATAATCCAATACACCCAAGCCTACCACTAAACTATGTCTCATTGCTAGAAGAAATAGGGACATGGACAGGCTGAGAGAGTTGGGGCTCTGCAGCCTGGAGAACAGAAGGCTTTGAGGAGACCTTAGAGTAGCCTTCCAATATCTGAAGGGGGCCTACAAGAAGGCAGGGGAGGGAATATTGACAAGGTCTTGCAATGACAGGACAAGGGGCAGTGGGTTTGAACTGGCAGAGGGAAGATTTAGACTGGATGTTAGGAGGAAGTTGTTTGCAGTGAGGGTGGTGAGACACTGGAACAGGTTACCCAGGGGGGTTGTGGCTGCTCCCTCCCTGGAGGTGCTCAAGGCCAGATTGGAGGGGGCCTTGAGTGACCTGTATTAGTGGGAGGTGTCCCTGCCTATGGCAGGAGGTTGGAACTGGATGATCCTTGAGGTCACTTCCAACCTTACCGTTCTATGATTCTATGATCATTTCACTCTGGCTAGTGTTCAGCTCTGGTCCCCACAATTCATGGAAGACATGGACAAATTGTGAGGGATCCAAAGGAAAGCCACTAAAAAGGGTTGGAGAATCTGTCCTGTGAAGAAAGACTTCAGGAGTTAGGTCTTTTCTGCACAGAGAAGACTCATGAGGGATCTCATCACAGTATTCTAAAGCAACAAAGAGCACAAAAGCTCTCTTTTCACAAGGAGCCACATGGAGAAAAGAAGGGGTAACAGGTACTACTTATGCCAGGAGATGTCATACACCATTGCATGAAATCCTTTTTTACATTGAGGGCAACCATTCACTGGAACAACTTCCCCAGGACCATGCTAGAGTCTCCAAAATGAGAGATTTTCAAGATGTGATTAGACAAGGTACTAAATAATCTCATCTAGGCTCCCTTTCCCTTTAAAGATGATCTCTCAAGGTTCCTTCCAACCTGGGCTGTAATATAATTCCGTTATTATTCAACCCAAATTGCTTTAAAAAATGCCTAGAAGAGGCCTGCCAACAGAAAGAAAACATCTATCTGCATTGTCCAGGCTAAAACTAGACAAGCTTAGTTTAATCTCTCAGATCTCCATGGATCAGCCTGCCTAACTTCAGCCCTTAAGGTGTCAGCCTCCCTTTCTTCACAAGATAGGATACTGGGGGCAGTGGAAGTGGAGGCAAGTGATAACACCAATCCAGGTTGGGCAGTGACTGGCTGGAGAGCAGCTCTGAGGAGAGGGACTTGGGGGTGCTGGTGGTCAAGAAGCTCAATATGAGCCAGCAGTGTGCTCTTGTAGCCCAGAAAGCCAACCAGAGCCTGGGCTGCAGCAAGAGGAGTGTGGGCAGCAAGGCGAGGGAGGTGATTCTCCCCCTCTACTCCATGCTGGTGAGACCCCACCTGGAGCATCCAGTTCTGGAGCCCCTGGGACAAGAGGGATATGGATGTGCTGGAAGGTGTCCAGAGAAGGGCCATAAGAATGAGCAGAGAGGGCTGGAACACCTCTGCTGTGAGGAGAGACTGAGGGAGTTGGGGTTGTTCAGTCTGGAGAGGAGAATGGTCCCAGGTGACCTTATTGTGGCCTTTCAGTGTCTGAAGAAGGCCTACAAGAAAGCTGGGGAGGGACTTTTTAGGACGTCAGGGAGTGATAGGACTGGGGGGAATGGAACAAAGCTAGAAATGAGTAGATTCAGACTGGATGTTAGGAAGAAGTTCTGCCCCATGAGGGTGGTGAGACCCTGGAACAGGTTGCCCAGGGAAATGGTGGAAGCCTCATGGTTGGAGGTGTTTAAGGTCAGGCTGGATAAGGCTCTAGACAGCCTCATTTAGTGTGAGGTGTCCCTGCCCATGGCAGAGGGGCTGAAACTAGCTGATTCTTGTGGTCCCTTCCAACCCTGACTGATTCTATGATTCTATGATCTTCTACCAGTCTCTCGTCCTCTGCTACTTTTCCACCAAGGGAAGAAAATGTACTTCAGTGTGTCTGGGAGCTGCCTCTTGTCAGACTTGTGGTAATTTGATAGAGTCCTAACCTTTAACTGCAGGATCAACACTCCTTAATGGAGCAGGGGGTTTAACCTGGGTACAGAAACTATCTGGGTAGACAAACTATTCATTTACCACAGCACTACAGTATCACCAAGGTTGGAAGTGACCTCAAAGATCGTCAATTCCAACCCATCACCACAGCCCTCAAGACCAGACCATGGCACCAAGTGCCACGTCCAAACCCTCCTTGAACACCTCCAGGGACAGTGACTCCACCACCTCCCTGGGCAGCCCATTCCAGCAGCCAATGACTCTCTCAGGGAAGAACTTTCTCCTCACCTCCAGCCTAAACTTCCCCTGGCACAGCTTGAGACTGTGTCCTCTTGTTCTGGTGCTGGTTGCCTGAGAGAAGAAAGCAACCTCCTCCTGGCTACAAGCACCCTTCAGGTAGTTGTAGACAGCAAGAAGGTCTCCCCTGAGCCTCCTCTTCTCCAGGCTAACCAATCCCAGCTCCCTCAGCCTCTCTCCATAGGGCTGTGCTCCAGGCCTCTCCCCAGCCTCGTTGCCCTTCTCTGGACACGCTCAAGCACCTCAATGTCCTTCTTCAATTGAGGGTCCCAGAACTGGACACAGGACTCAAGGTGTGGCCTAAGCAGTGCAGAGTCCAGGGGGAGAATGACCTCCCTGCTCCTGCTGCCCACACTCTTGCTAATGCAGGCCAGGATGCCATTGGCCTTCTTGGCCACCTGGGCACACTGCTGGCTCATGTTCAGGCAGGTGTCAATCAGCACCCTCAGATCCCTTTCTGTTTGACTGCTCTCCAGCCACTCCCACCCCAGCCTGTAGCTCTGCATGGGGTTGTTGTGGCCAAAGTGTAGCACCTGGCACTTGCATTTGTTCATTTATCCTTCATTCCTCAGCTAGACACAGGCATGTTTATAACTAATTCTGCTGTACATCTTATGATTTCCTGTATTGTGGCATTGTTTAGTGCTGCAGGCCTGGCCCCAAGCTCTTCTGTGAGAGGCTTGGTGTAAAGATGAGTTTCAGGAGGAAAACATTTTGTCGTCCAAAAATGGCAGCTTAAAGAGATTAGAATAATTACAGATTCATGTTAAACTCATTAAATTGTTTTGGTTAATATGAAAAATGGTGCTGTGAAGTTCCTCATAAATGATTTAGGGGGTGTTGGAAAACATTTAATTACAAACTTTTGCAGCATTGCATGTAAAGAACAACAATGACCAAAAAAAAGAGTAAAGAAGTACCCTTAAAATAAAAAACAAAATTACACTTTGTTTGACTCAAACCTGCTTTTGTTGCTGCTTCTTTTACTCTTAGCAGAAACAATAACAACAAAAGTCTTGGATCTGTGCCCTTCTGTTTTGTGTTTTTTTCCCCTGAATTCTGTGGTTTATCCAGGAAAATAAAACTTGGTTTTGCATGAACAATTCTGCTTCTACAGAAAAACTACAATAAAAAAAGGTTTGCTCTATGACCCAAAGAGCTAAGACAGGCAGTAAAAGATCAGGCACACAGGCAAACAAAAAGAAAACTAAAGTGAGTCTGTGATTAGAGTAACCTGTACTAGTGGAAGGTGTCCCTGCCTATGGCAGGGGGTTGAAAATAGATGATCCTTGAGGCCCCTTCCAACCTTACCATTCTATGATTCTATGATTAAATATGCATTACAAGGCTTGCTGCTGCCCATTTGCAGTGGGTAGAACTCAGCAAGCCAAGTGGTCACAGAATCATAGACTGGCTTGGGTTGGAAAGGTCCTCCAAATGGCATCCAGTCCAACCTCCCTGTGAAGAGCAGGGACATCCTCCACGAGGTCAGGTTGCTCAGAGGCTTGTTGAGCCTGACCTTCAATATCTCCAGGCATGAAACCTCAACTACCTCCCTGGGCAACCTGTTCCAGTGTTCCATCACTCTTGTGCTAAAGAACTTCTTGCTAACATCCAACCTAAATCTACTCCTCTGTACTTTCTAACCATAGCCCCTACTCCTATCACTACAGGCTTTTGTAAACTGTTCCTCTCCAGCCTCTTTGTAGACCCTCTTCAGATACTGACAGGCTGCTCTTATGTCTCCTTGGAGCCTTCTCTTCTACAGGCTGAACAACCCCAGCTCCCTCAGCCTGTCCTTGTAGCAGAGGTGCTCCAGTCCTCTGCTCCTTCAGGTCCATGTCCATCCTGTTTTGAGGGCTCTAGAGCTGGATGCAGTACTCCAGGTGAGGTATTCCTTGAGTTAAGTGGCAGCATCACCTCTCTCCATCTGCTGACCACCCTTCTTTTGATGCAGCTTAGGATGTGATTTGCTTCTGGGCTGCAAACACACACTGTTGGCTTGTGTGCAGCTTCTCATCCACCAGCAGCACCAAATCCTCTTCTGTAGGGCTGCTCTGAATTTCATCACCCCCCAGCCTCCATTGATATTGAGGATTGCCTTGACCTAGGCACTTTGCCTTCTGGTCCTTCCATGTCTTTTGCATATATGCACATTCACATAGATACATACAAATGATATTTCACATATGTTCTGAACTTGAGGATGAATTTCTTTCCTCTGAAGGTGATAGAGCACTGGAGAAGGCTGCACAGAAAGGTTGTGGAGTCCTGGGCTGCATCAAAAGTGTAGTCAGCAGGTTGAGAGAGGTGATATGGCCACTCTGCTCACCTGGAGTAGTGTGTCCAGCTCTGGGACCCCCAAGACAAGAGAGACAGGGAGTGCTGGAGCATGGCCAAAGGAAGATTTCCAGAGGTCCCCTCCAGCTCATAATTCTATGAGTTATAATCTCATAATTATAAACTCATCTTATAAATCTTCTAAACTCATAATAACTCTATGACTCTGTAATCCTCACTGGCATTGAAGTACTGTCACACCAAGGGGGAATCTGGCCCCACTGACCACCTGTAGGAGCAGGAAAGGTGAGCATTTCCTCCTGCGTGTCTGCATTGCACTGTGCAAAAGACAGAGTGCTACAACTTGCAAGGGAGAGAGGGAGGGTGTAGAGAAGAGGAAAAGCATGAATTCACCTTAGCATCAAGCCATGCATTTCCAAATGTCAGTCAGAAAAGGAAAGAATGAGAAATACAGAGGAATTTGACACACTGCTGTGAAAAGAGATCAAAACCCGATCCTCATTCACGTTTGGGCAGCACGAAAATAAACACACCAGTTTTGTTACAGCCTCAGAGACAGACATCATTTACCATATGCTGTTGCCCCTATTACAAAAGGAGATAAAGCCTGTGTAGTGAAGGTTGCACTCTCAGTGCTTTTTAGGTGGTGGGGATTTCTAGAGTGCCTGTGACTCGTGTGCCAGTGTGAGCTCTAAATGGTGTGAATCTAAATAAAATGCAGGTTCTGTATGCATCAACATGCAGGAAGTAAATGGTGATAATGCTAGGTTAAAGGCATGTGATTCATAATTAGGGCAGAAAAGGCAAAGAATAGTGTGTTTGTATCTAGGCAGCACATTAATCAGCCCTGTAAGCAGGCAGACAGACAGGGACCCTTAGAGGAAAAGCCTTTACTGGGTACACGTTAGACATTTTGCTTAAAGATTAAAATTCCTCCCATGTTCAATCAGTTTTTAGAGTGGGCCAGAAAACAGAAATAAATGCAGTCTCTTCCATTAGTCTCCCACCCCACTAAAGTCACAAACCCCATGAGTGTTCTCAGCAAAATGGCCACCAGCAGCAGCAGGCACAGGAACCGTTAATTGTAATTAAAGACTTTATTTGGGAACCGAGAGCAGAGTTTTAATCAGGATGAGAACAGACCCTTGCTGAGTTAACCTTCAGAAAGCATTTCCTGAGCAGAATGGGCCTCTTTAAAACAGAAAGAGGGGTCTTTAAACTTCTGGAGTGGGTTTTGAGCTTGATTATCTCCCCAGTGGGGTATGGATGAAAATCCTTGCTGGGCCAGTTATTATTAATTTGCATTTAGGCAGCATTACCAAGGAATGTCTTGCATAATGAACTCAGAGGGTGAGAGCATGGCAAGTTCTGTTCTGCCCTTCAAATGAATGAATGAAACCCTAAAGGGGCTAAGGAGGTCAGGTGTGGCAGGATTCTGTAAGGGGGCAGACACTGGCTGTTCCCTGAAGGGAGGCTGGGGAAGGACTGTTTAGAAAGAATCGTAGCAATCTGAAGTCCTGTGTGCAGTTCTGGAGCCCCCAGCACAGGAAGGACATGGTACTGTTGGAGTGGGTCCAGAGGAGGCCACCAAGATGCTCAGAGGACTGCAGCAGCTCTGCTGTGAGGACAGACTACAACAGTTGGGGCTCTGCAGCCTGGAGAAGAGAAGGCTTCCAGGAGACCTTAGAGTAGCCTTCCAGTATCTGAAGAGGGTCTACAGGAAGGTTGGGGAGGGATTATTGACAAGGTCTTGTAATGACAGGACAAGGGACAATGGGTTTAAACTGGCAGAGGGGAGATTTAAACTGGATGTTAGGAGGAAGTTGTTTGCAGTGAGGGTGGTGAGACACTGGCACAGGTTGCCCAGGGAGGTTGTGGATGCTCCCTCCCTGGAGGTGTTCAAGGCCAGGTTGGATGAGGCCTTGAGTGACCTGTACTAGTGGGAGGTGTCCCTGCCTATGGCAGGGGGTTGGAACTGGATGAATTTTGAGGTCCCTTCCAACCTTACCATTCTATGAGGGACAGTGGTTTGAAACTGGAGCAGGGTAGGTTTAGTTTGGACATCAGGAGAAAGTTCTTTACAATGAGGTTGGTGAAATACAGGAACAGGTTGGCCAGGGATGTGTTTGAGACCCTGTCCCTGGAGCCATTCAAGATCAGATTTGGTGTGGCTCAGAGCAGCCTGAGCTAGTTGGAGGTGTCCCTGCTGACTTGCAGGGGCGTTGGACAAGATGATCGTTGAGGGTTCCTTTCAACCCAATGCAATCTGTGCCACAGAACTGTGCAACGAAGCCTCCCAGGCTTCTACACTGTAATTCATTCTACACTACATTCATCCTGGAAAGACATTGCAAAATCTGGGCCCATTACCATCTCAACCTCAGTTATTGGTCTCAGTGAAAGTCTGGGTCAGAATCACATCTGAGGTCAAATGTATGCAGGACTTTGTGACCACTCCAGACAGCACAGGCACTTACCAGCTCGCAAGTAGAACTCTGTCCATTCAAATTCTGACTTTGGGAAAACAGAAACAGGTGGTTCAAGGTCCAGGACACTTCCATCCAAATCCTTGAAAAGGGCCTTCCTTGAGCCTTTGCACCTCTTTTCAGGGAACATGGTGTCTTCAGAGGTCTGTTCACTAACAGGTAGAGAAGATAGTGTTAATATGAAGGAAAGAGCAAAAGAGGAGTACTGTGGTGGTGCTGTAGGTAGTTTATTTGCAGCAGTGGCAAATGCTTCTGCACACACAGGTGATGTCTTGATTTTTACTGGGTGAACTCACTTGCCCTAGAGACAAGTAAAATGAAAACCAAGCAGACATGGATGAAGCCTAAGCATATCAGTTGAGGTCCAGCATTCACAGCAATGAAATTCTATAACATTATTTATATTTTGGCATCTCAGTATCTAAAATGACCAAAAAAAAAAAATCAAACTGATATCCTTTCTTTCCAAGTGTTAGCTAGTTTTGGATAGAGAAAATAATCTCTACAGTATCACAGAATCACAGAATGTCAGGGGATGGAATGGACCTGAAAAGATCACCTAGTCCAACCCCTATGCCAGAGCAGGATCACCTATACCAGATCACACAAGAATATGTCCAGCATCACTTCTATCCTTAAATCATCACCCCACTGGGGTTTGTTTCAGCCAGCACAGAGTGCCATGGTCCTTCAAGCCAGATACATAGTTGCAGTTGGGTTTCCTCTTGCCTGTGTTCCTTTGAGGAATTGCCATGATACAGCCATCAATATCCATATGCCATTAATTTTTGATCTATGGCAGTTGAAACCTGCAGTTGCTGAGTGAAAGGGAAGTGTGTATTGGCTACTGTCACAGTGACCAGAAACATCTCTGCTGAAGGCTGGATGTTAGGAAGAATCTTCACATAAAGAGTGATTGGCCATTGGAATGGGCTCCCCAGGGAGGTGGTGGAGTTCCCATCTCTGGAAGCGTTTAGAAAGAGACTGGATGTGGCACTTGGTGCCATGGTTTAGTTGGTTAGATAATGTTGGGTGATAGTTGGACTCGACGATCTCATAGAATCACAGAATGGTAAGGTTGGAAGGGACCTCAAGGATCATCCAGTTCCAACCCCCTGCCATAGGCAGGGACACCTCCCACTAGCACAGCTCACTCAAGGCCTCATCCAACCTGGCCTTGAACACCCCCAGGGAGGGAGCAGCCACAACCTCTCTGGGCAAACTGTTCCAGTGCCTCACCACCCAAGGCTTTTCAGCCTTCAGAAGAGAAGGCTTTGAGGAGACCTTATAGTAGCCTTCCAGTATCTGAAGGGGGCCTAGAAGAAAGCTGGGGAGGGACTGTTTACAAGGTCTTGTAATGACAGGACAAGGGGCAATGGGTTTAAACTGGCAGAGGGAAGATTTAAACTGGATGTTAGGAGGAAGTTCTTTACAGTGAGGGTGGTTTACAGTGAGGGTGGTGAGACACTGGCACAGGTTGCCCAGGGAGGTTGTGGCTGCTCCCTCCCTGGAGGTGTTCAGGGCCAGGTTGGATGAGGCCTTGAGTGCCCTGTTATAGTGGGAGGTGTCCCTGCCTATGGCAGGAGGTTGGAACTAGATGAACCTTGAGGTCCCTTCCAACCTTACCATTCTATGATCCTATGCTTTCAGCTGGTTAGGTCTACCAGTGGGACATGCAAAGTCCTTCACAGCCTTGCTATATTTATTCCCTGATGCTTCTATTTCCTCTCTTGCTCTGAGGCAATGCTCACCTTCTCTTTGATGGGACATATCCATCAAGATACCCCTTCAGGATGCTAAAGCAGAGCAACACAGCCACAGCCTGGATCAAACTTGACAATTGCAAAGGTGGATTAAATAAATGCATGCAGATAATGCATGAGGGGGACCGAGAGATGCAATAACCCTCCGAGGGTTACCAGACTACAGAGAAAACATTCAGTAATCCACGTGCATTTGTCATGTTTGAAAATCACCAGCTCTTGCAGCCAGCTGCCTAGTCAGCAGCTCACTAACAGCATAATATTGTGGGATGGCTACAAGAGTGAAACATAATGGGAGCTGACAAGCTGGACAGGTCTCAGAAATCTACACGCACAGTAATGCCCTGAGCAAAAAGCAAAAGCATGGGGGGGAAAAAAAAAAATTCTGGTAGAAAGCTTGAGGGGCTCTAGGCATAGCAGTGTGGGACACCTCCAATTATTTTTGACTGGCAAGTAGAGTCCATGATGGATTTTTTTTCTGCTACTTCAAGGCTTTCCTGACATAGCCTCTGTATTGTGCTCACTGGTCATAATAAATAAACGGGCATGTGGTTTCCGTTGGATGTGGTATGCTTAAACACTGCAACCAGCAGCAACTTAAGGTTACAGATAAAGCTCTGCCCTCCCTCCTCCGTGTTCCACCACACACAGATGATATTTTCCCTGGGCAGGAGCAGTTCTGGCAATCATTTGACATCTCACAGCCTGCCTGGTACCGATCAACATTTCTGATGTGATCTCGCAGGCAAAAATCAAGCTTCACTTCCCTGACCAAAAGGACATTCCCTGTCTCAGGGTTTTTTTCCTGCAGGTCCTGACATTTTCTGAAGCCTGAGGCTGAGAAGTCAGAGATGCTCAAGATGGAGTTTTAAGAAATGGGATATGTGAAGCTTGTTTTGCTATACAAATGTCAGTGAAAGGGGAAATCCTCAAATTTTAAAATATTGCCTTAAACTAAGATTCTCTTCGCTTGTTTCTCTGTGGTTTGTTTGGGTTTTTTTTTTGTTTTTTTTTTTTTTTTTTTTTTTTTTTTTTTT
>VWZE01003733.1:43417-54321 GCA_013396675.1 Eubucco bourcierii
TTTTTTTTTTGTTGGGTTGTTTGGTTGTTGTTTTTTTTTCTGATTTGTTTGTTTGGGGTTTTCTGTTTGGGTTTTGGGTTTTTTTTGTTTAGTTTGGGGGTTTTATGTGTTTGTTTTTTCTGGATTTCACTATTTCACTGGTTTGGTTTGGGTTATTTTTTGCTGTGTTGTTTGTTTGTTTGTTTGGGGGTTTTTTGTGTTTGTTTTTCTGAATTTCAGTTTTTCTCTGTATGTTTGCTTGATGTCTGACTTTTGCCAGATAGGAACACTACAAAGGCAGGCACAGAGAAAAGAATGGGGCTGCTTTGTAGCTCTACATCAGAGGTAAAGATGGTCCCAAAGCACTGTAGGTGCACAAACCATTGACAAAAACATATTACCTTGTTGGTTGAAAGTAGAACTTGTGCTTGTCATTGACATGTAACATCCTTGATGACTCCACTGTGATAAGAGGCCTGATGCCTAAATGGTCAGCATGTGCCATGATGCAGACATCCCTGTCTTCAGTGTAGCAGCTCTTTGTAAAACCAGTAAAGGTGACTCCTGCCAGTAACAAAAAGAGGATCAACAAAGGATCTTCAGTTGTCTGCTGTCATTCTTTACAGTGAGGGTGGTGAGGCACTGGCACAGGTTGCCCAGGGAGGTTGTGGCTGCTCCTTCCCTGGAGGTATTCAAGGCCAGGTTGGAGGAGACCTGTTCTAGTGAGAGGTGTCCCTGCCTATGGCCTCAGTTGGAACTGGATGAGCTTTGAGGTCCCTTCCAACCTAAACCATTCTATGATTCTAAGATTCCACTTTCCAAATAAATAATATACAAAGTGTGCTATTCACTTCCTAAACTTGGTATCTTCATTTAGACAGAGCTTCATCAGAGAGGTGAAATCAAGTGGAAAAGCAGCACAGAGCCAGGCATATTTGAGGTGATATACATAGATTTGCAAGTGACATAATTATACTGCTGTAGGTTCAAGGAGTGAAAACCAGTAAATAATAGGTTTTCAGTGGACTGTCAAACTGAAGAAAATGATCAGAGCACCAAAGCATCTCTCCTATGGGGACAGGCTGAGACTCAGAGTTGGGAATGTTCTGCCTGGAGAAAAGAAGGCTCAGGAGAGACCTTATAGCTGCCTTCCAGTACCTGAAAGGAGCCTAAAAAAAAAAAAAAAAGTCAGGAAATGACTTTTTGCTAGGGCTTGTAGTGACAGAACTAAAGAGAATGGATTGAAGCTTGAGGAGGGTAGATTTAGGCTGGGTATTAGGAAAAAAATCTTTACAGGAAGAGTGGAGACACTTAATAGGTTGCCAAGGAAGGTCATGGATGCCCCCTATCTGAAGGTGTTCAAGGCCATGTTGGATGGAACCTTGAGCAACTTGGTCTAGTGGAAGGTGTCCCTGATAATAGCAGAGAGGTTGGAACTGGATGATCTCTAAGGTGCCTTCCAGCTGAAAGCATTCTATTGATCTGTGAATTCTGTTATTAATCCCACTGAGGATCAGATTTCCCCCGATGTCTTTTTTTGGGTGGAGGGGTGGGGAAGGCTGCAAGTTCAACTGGAAAAATGTAATGAATGAATGATGAAAATGAATATATCAAAGCTAGAAATGGGGAGATTCAGATTGGATGTTACGAAGAAGTTCTTCACCATGAGGGTGGTGAGACCCTGGAATGGGTTGCCCAGGGAGGTGGTGGAAGCCTCATCTCTGGGAGTGTTTAAGGCCAGGCTGGATGAGGCTGTAGACAGCCTGATCTAGTGTGAGGTGTCCCTGCACATGGCAGGCAGGGTGAAACTAACTGATCCTTCTGGTCCCTTCCAACCCTGCCTGATTCTGTGATTCTACGATTCCATGATTCTCTTATTCTATGATCTATGATTCTGTGAGCTACCCAAGTAAACCAGTGACAGAATAGTCTGCTCAGCAGAATTGGAAGACTAACCTTTCAGCTTCATGAGTCCCAGGACATTTGGACAGCCTCCAGTTTTGTGCCATGGGTCACCTGGCCTTTGAGCAGGAACAGTGGCAAACACAGGCCATAACAAGCCCACACGGCCTCTTAGAGGGTAGTGTGGAGGTCGATCCTCAGCTGTCAGATGCGCTGCCTGTGGCTTAATCCTGTCTCTGATGCAGTCAAATGTTGAGCTCGTTGCAACAATGGTGGAGTTTCTAAATTCTATGAGACTTTTCCCTGTGTGGCATTGCTTGTCATAGTGGCAGTACACTACTGGCATGAGACCCACGGTGTTGTCCACCAGCACTACGTTGTCCATGATGACACTGCTTCTGAGGTGGAACATGACACCATAGTCATAATTCTTATAGGATAGAAACCCTGTGATCCTAGTGCATGTCTGAAATCCATCTTCCTGGTACAAATGAATACCATGGAGGCTGGAGTGGGCCACATTTTCACTGCAGTACTCTCCCTCTAGCAAACACTCTTGGCCCCTGATATGGAAGCCAATTCTCTCAGATCCTGCCACGGCATTGCCGTGGAGGGAGACATCAGTGACGTGGTTCACCTCGATGCCAGCAACCCAATTTAATAAGCCTTCTGGCTGCCTGCTCAGAATAACCAGGTTCCTGATGAGAGAATGGTTTTGCCCTTCCAAACTGATGCCAGGTCCAACCGTGTTGAACACCATGTTACTGTGCAACAAGATCCTATTGCTCATGACTGCTTTAATGCCGGCTCCACAGCTACCATTAATGCTGGATGACATCACTGAGGATCCTTGGGATACATTTCTGAATTCAATGGCAGAAAGATGAGGAGGCCCAAAGTTCAACAATTCAATATTGGAGAGTTGGAGGACACCTGCAATGAAATAAACATAGTGAAATACATGCTTGCAAAACTACCTAAGCACTGGTAAGAGGACACCACTGCAAGAGCACTCAGGCATGTAACAGCAGGTAACTTCTGTCAGTGTACTGCCAGTAATCACAGGATCACAGGATGTTAGGGGTTGGAAGGGACCTGCAGAGATCATCAAATCCAACCCCTCTGCCAGAGCAGGACCTCAGGTCAGGTCACGGAGGAACACATTCAGACAGGGCTTGAAAGTCTCCAGAGAAGGAGACTCCACAACCTCTCTGGGGAGCCTGTTCAAGAGCTCTGTGACCCTTACAGTAAACAAATCTTTCCTCGTGTTCCTGTGCTGTAGTTTATACCCATTACCCCTTGTCCTAAGTAATGGGTTTTTGTTCAGAAACATATAGAAAGCTATCATAAAAAGAAAGTAACCACAGACCTTCCTAAAATACATTCCATTGTTTAGGAAATATTATCTGTACTCATATCTCATACATGTCACACAGTCACAGTTTGCTTACAATGACATAGCACATGGGAATGGATACATCTGGTTTTAGACTGCACTTCACTGGGCAAAACAGGTCTGGTAGATAAAAACAGGTGAATCTCAACTACCTTCACATTCTGTCCCACTGAAGTGTGTAAAACGTCCCACCAGGATTCTCCCAGCACAAGCCACATCAGACTTGATCTGTATGTTCCGTGTTAGGAGTCCAACTTCTGCAGCCAAAGGGATGTGCTTACCGTCTTCTGTGTCGTGGGAGTGCCCTGGAGAGTTTCAAGGCAGGAAATGTGATAAGTGTCTATCATACCTATAAAGCAGAGCTTTGAGGGACATAAATTCTGACAGCTTCTGCACAGCTTCTCTGCAGCATCTGCACTGACATTCAGGTGTGTTTTTCCTCCAGCACAACGTACATGCATCGAGACAAGAGCAGAAAGGCCACTTGCCCATCAAATATTCATCATGCCCTGATATTTCACCAAGGTATTTCAGTTTCAGAACGAGAAGGTGCTAAACCTTTTCCCTGCGGTGTGCAGATGCCAAATCAATGAACAGATTCACACCTGGTTGTTTTTTTAAGCTGTTAAGTGCTGAAGTTCTTCAGTAACCTGCAGTGCTGATCCTTCTGAATTCTTGTTAGGATCCAGATCAATGACAACGGTGAAAAACAGTCTGAGTTGGGTGTGTCTTGTAAACAAAAGCTTTCTAAATGAGACTCCTGAGAGAGTTGGAATTAATCCCAGGTGACTTTCTGTATCTACAGGTGTGACTTAATTATGTAACCTGCTTTTTCTCTGCAATGGAGAGCAATAAATAGTTCTCAAGTGCAATTGGTTATCTATTTTATACATCTGCTTTGAGAATAGATGGGACACAAGTGAGCAGAATGTATTCTGTTTTGATAATCAAGAGAGTTGAGTGTGACCAGCTCATGTGTGAACATCTGCTGTAGATAGCTACATCTGCCCAAGTGATTGCCAGTGATTACAGAGCTCCTTCCACTAGAGCAGGTCACTCAAGACCTCATCCAACCTGGCCTTGAACATCCCCAGGGAGGGGACATCCACAATCTCCCTAAGTAGCCTGTTCCAGTGTCTCACCACTTTCACTGTAAAGAATTTCTTTCTGACATACAGTCTAAATCTTCCCTCTTCAAGCTTTAATCCATTCCCTCTCATGCCATCACTAGAAGCCCTTGTAAAAAGTTCCTCCCCAGATTTCTTGTAGACCCCTTTCAGATACTCAAAGGCCACTATAAGGTCTCCCTGCAGTATTCTTTTGTCCAGGCTGAACAGCCCCATCTCTGGCAGCCTGTCCCCATAGGAGAGGTGCACCAGCACTCTGGTCTTCTTCATGGCTCTCCTCTGGACCCACTCCAGGAGTTCCATTTCCCTCTTATTCTGAGGGCACCAACACTGGTATCCAGGTAGGATCTCATGAGAGAAGAGGAGCAGAATCCCCTTGCTCATCCTGCTGGTCACATGTCTTTTAATACAGCCCAGGGCATGTTTGTCTTCTGGGATGTAAGCCAACCATTGTTGGCTCATGTTGAGTGTTTCATCAACTGACACTCTCCTTGAGACTGCTCTCAAGCCACTCCTCACCCAGCCTATATTTTATGCTTGAGATTGGCCTAACCCTGGTGTAGGACCTTGCACTTGGCTTTTATTATCATACCTCAATAAAGTAGAAATGATCTTAGTAACACATGAAACTGAAAGTCTGTTTCAGAAGAGAACTCATGCAAATGGAAGGAGATTCCTTACCAATATGCCTGTGCATAAGGCGCTGATGAATTCTTAGGCTGTGACCATTGACTTCTTTCAGTGTAACTACTTCAGCTTGGTGGGCTTCATAGGAGGAAGAGCTGATCACAAGATCTCCCCCATGATTCCAATCTACTTCATCCTCCACAAAAATCCTGTAAATCCAAGATACTAACTTAATATAATTACACTTAGGAGACTTAGGCTCATGAATTTCCTTAAAAAAATTAACAACAGTTTTGCCTAAGCAGATCTCAGGAAGAATCCACAGGCAATGCTCTAGGAAAAGCCCCTTTAGGGTTCTCTGCAAAAACAGATGTCTAAAATATGTTGGAGGAAATGAATCCTGAAGTATCTGTTTCACACCATTGATTAATGAGCTACAGAGTCCCAGCAAAGAGTTGCAGGGCTCAGCTAAGCTGCAAGACCATTTTTGCTGCTAGGAATATCCTACAGAGCTGAAAGTCAGCTTGGACCTAAACAACAAAATACAGGTGTCCACATCTAGGGCTGTGTGTGAACTTAGCATTTTAGCTTCCATTAGACTTGGTGGCTTCAGCCAGAACTTGGTGCAAGACAATTCAGCACAGTCTGAATGGAGCACATGCAGCAGGATTTGATTCCCTAAACAAGAACACCTCTTGCTATCTCAGCTGAAGAAAGCCTGAGAGTGTTGGCATTGGTCAGACTGGAAAAGAAAAGGCTGTACTTAGAGGGTGCCTATAAGAAAGATGGAGACAATCATTTTAGCAGGGCCCATTGTGACAGAGCAAGGGGTGATGAGTGGAAACTAAAAGAAGAGATATTTAGACCAGATATTAGGAATATTTTTTTAACTCTGAAGGTGGTGAAACACTGGTACAGGTTTCCCAGAGAGGTGGTAGAAGCCACCAGCCTGGAAGTATTCCAGGTCAGGTTGGACAGGGTTCTGAGCAACATTATCTAGCTGAAAATGTCCCTGCCCACTTCAGGGTCTTGGATTAGACAACCCTTGAAGGTTCTTTCCACTCTAAAGCATGTTATGGTTCTATGATGGTGCCTGAGATGTTACCAGGTATCCAAGACATCATCCAGTAAATATGATAGGACCTGGAGACACAGGTGGAAGGTATAGAGGGCACTCAGACATCTTATATGAACCCAAAGGCACTTCAGATGATCTCAAAGCTTGTATTTAGGTACCTGAATCCTGCCCTTTCCAGCACCTAGAATTCTGCTGACTCTAATCAGAGCTTAGATTCTTTTTAAACATCGCACAGACACCTACATTTATCAGTGCTGTCACACAGAATCACAGACTCACAGAATGTCAGGGGTTGGCAGTGACCTCAGAAGCTCATCCAGTCCAACCCCCCTGCCAGAGCAGGGTCACCTATACCAGATCACACAGGAATGCATCCAGGCAGGTCTTGAATATCTCCAGAGAGGGAGACTCCACAACTCCCCTGGGCAGCCTGTTTCAGTGTTCTGTCACCCTTTCAGGGAAAAAAAAATTCTCCTCATGTTCATGTGAAACTTCCTATGCCTCAGCTTCCATCCATTGCCCCTTGCCCTGTTGTTGGGCATCACCGAGCAGAGCCTGGCTCCAGCCTACTGGCACTCATCCTTTACATATTTATAAAGAGCAATAAGGTCACCTCTCAGTCTCCTCTTCTCCAAGCTAAAGAGCCTCAGTTAATTTTGAACTGCAGATGCTCTTTTGCACTCAAAGTCATATTTCTAGCCTGAGTTCTTTTAAGCTTCACATAGAGAAAATAAAAAGCACTCAGTGAATGACTATCAGTGCTGACCTATATTTGATAAACAACTTGTCCTAGCACAGGGTGGCTGGTGCTGGCCAAGAGATGATTTGTACTCTACAGGTAACTATTGAGAAAACAACTGAATGCATTCAGAGAATGCCTCAGCATGCAGTTAAGAGTGGCATAAGTGTAAAGAGAAAGTCCTAAAGGAATGCAACTAGGAAGCTATGTTTGCCAAGTTTTCTAGTTCTCACTCTTTCTTTTTTTTTTTTTTTTTATTATTATTTTTCAAAGAGGGGTAGGCTCAAGATGAGTCCTTCCAGTTCTCAGCACCTGTGAAGAGTAGTCTACCAAAACTGATTCTTTTCTTCTGCTTAGAGGAAGTGCTGGGTACCTCATGCACGAGTGCTAGCGTGACTGAGAACTCTGTATTGTTCCAGGAGAAATTGCACAAACAAAGAGGAACTAAACCCACACAAAGCAAGAATAATTGTGGCATATGTTTGGGATTTTTGACAGCTTGTATGGATCCCAAATTAGAACTTGAATCTTAAGTCCAGGTCCTGGAAGGCACTCCAAGAATTATCTACATCTCACGGATCCAAATACAACTCTTTCAGCTCTTGCATCAAAAAGAATTCTAATGTGAGGAATCAATAAGCAAGTGTGGTCTGTAGGAAGCACAACCCAAGTTAATAATCTATTGAAATACTAATTTAGGTTTCCACTCTGACTAGATAAGTGTATACTTTATGTTTTTTTTTCCCAATCTCTGACAGCATAAAGTCCTTCCCTGGGTCATGTGCTGATTCATGCTGGAAAATGGAGCAGCTTCTCAATCAATAAAGGGCCACTTGCTTCAGCTTTTATATTCTGGCACTGACTTGCCTGCCTCCTGTATTTAACCACATTAACTCTTAGCTGTCATAGAATCATAGAATGGTAAGGTTGGAAGGGACCTCAAAGCTCATCCAGTTCCAACCTCCTGCCATAGGCAGGGACACCTCCCACTAGTACAGGTCACTCAAGGCCTCCTCCAATCTGGCCTTGAACACCTCCAGGGAGGGAGCAGCCACAACCTCCCTGGGCAACCTGTGCCAGTGTCTCACCACCCTCACTGTAAAGATGGCTTTTGAAAATACACAGAGAAGGAGACTCCACCACCTCTCTGGCCAGTCTGTTTCAGTGCTCTGTCACACTCACCATAAAGAACTGAGGTGGAACTTCCTCTGTTCTATCTTGTACCCATTGTTCCTTGTCCTATCACGGGTGCCACTGAAAAGAGCCTGGCACCTCCACCTCGACACCCACCCCTCAGGTATTTATAGACATTAACAAGATTCCCCCCTCACCCTTCTCTTCTCAAGACTAAATGGCCCCCGTTCTCTCCATCTTTCTTCATAGGAGAGATTCCTTTCTTAAATTATGCTACTTCACCTCTCCCCAGATGGGAACTCTGCCAGTGAGTTGTTGTTAGGTCAGGAAAGTTAAGCACTTGGGAGAATGATAGAAAAATGCAGAAAATGAATACATCTAAAAATACATCTAATAGTCACATATTAATACACAACAATTAAGATAACATTAATTAACACAACATTACTATAATAATTAACAATACATCAATACTAACACAGAATACATATTTTGATGTAACACCAAACCAAGAGTAAGAGCTCTAAAGAGACCAGATTAGATACCCACCCCTAATGATCAGTGCATGCCCAGTGGAGGACCTCAAATAGCTACACTGATGAAAGGTGAACTTTCCTCAGATGAACTTCAGGTCACAGACACTTATTTTCTTAACAAGCCTCAGCCTCCTTGTTCTTTAGAATTAAAATGGACCTAAAAATAGCATTCCTCACCCAAGAGTTAACACAATTCTTTTTCTATCTAGAAATAGTTTAAGCAGAGCCTATCAGAACTGAGAAGAGCAATACCACACATTGGGACATTAACACAGGTTAGAGAAACAGGAAGCAAAACTTCATATTTGAGAGGTATATTTGGGTAAAATACCACCTTTCATTGCCAGGGTCAGCATTAGTGCCCAGATGTGTCCAAGGTGTCTTAGGATAAGCACTGTAAATTTGAACCTGTCCATAAACCCCTGGAAAAAACAAACAAACAAAAAAAAAACAAACAGAAAAAAAAAGCAGGAGTTCAGACTTGAGGAGACTTCAGAATAAGTGAAGCAATAACTAAAGACATGGAAATCTTTATATTTATTAAAGAATGTTTCTGTATTTTACAAAAAGTGTGAGAACAGCACACAGACTCCCCCTAAAATACAGAGTGAAATAGAAAGAAATCATTAATAAAGAAAAATTGGGCTCTCCACTTCAAGAGAGAATCATAGAATGCCAGAGCCTGGAAGGGGTCTCAAGAGATCATATGGTTCAGCCCCCCTGCCAGAGCAGGATCACCTAGAGCAGGTGATGACTGGCAGAGGGGAGATTTAGACTGGATGTTAGGAGGAAATTCTTTCCAGTGAGGGTGGTGAGACACTGGCACAGGTTGCCCAGGGAGGTTGTGGCTGCTCCCACCCTGGAGGTGTTCAGGGCCAGGTTGGACAAGGTCTTGAGTGACCTGTGCTAGTGGAAGGTGTCCCTGCCTGTGGGGTCCAGAGGAGGCCACAAAGATGCTCAGAGGGCTGCAGTAGCTCTGCTATGAGGACAGGCTGAGAGAGTTGGGGCTCTGCAGCCTGGAGAACAGAAGGTTTCAAGGAGACATTGGAGTGGCCTTCCAGTATCTGAAGGGGGCCTACAGGAAGGCTGGGGAGGGACTATTGACAAGGTCTTGTAATGACAGGACAAGGGGCAATGGGTTTGAACTGGCAGAGGGAAGATTGAAACTGGATGTTAGGAGGAAGTTGTTTGCAGTGAGGGTGGTGAGACACTGGTAAAGGTTGCCCAGGGAGGTTGTGGCTGCTCCCTCCCTGGAGGTGTTCAAGGCCAGGTTGGAAGAGGCCTCGAGTGACCTGTCCTAGTGGGAGGTGTCCCTGCCTATGGCAGGGGCTTGGAACTAGATGATCCTTGACGTCCCTTCCAACCTCACCATTCTATGATTCTATGATTCTGTGATTCTTCTACCAACTTTTGCCCACCAAAGTCTTCACAGAGCATCCAGGAACTGACCTGGTGGAAGTTAAAAATTCAGCTCCAAACATGCATTTAGCTCTGTTAGATCTTTTCTGTATGACACAGTAACAGATCCAGCTGTTGCCTAAGACTGGATTCATATGAAAGGTGAACTCATGTTTCATACCAATGCTGCCTGGGTGGACACTGATTTCCTGCAGACGATTGCAGTAAATCCCCTCGGATGCCCGAAGAAGGATCAGCAACTTTAAATCTCTTCCCAGGGGATGCTGAGAAGAACCTGAAACAAAGACAAAATAGCAACAACCCATCACAGATGTATGAATGGCTTTTATAATGCTGAGACTGGGGAGGAGGCAACTGGGGTGCATTAATCCAAATTTAAGTATCCAAATAGCTGAACTACCATTCCCCTCCTCAGTTCATTTTTGCCTTTTGTTCGTTTACAATTTCATCAGTTCCCAGCTAATCATGAGCACTCCAGAGGAGGGCCACAAAGATGATCTAAGGGCTGGAACACCTCTGCTAGGATGATAGGCTAAGGGAGCTGGGGTTGTTCAGCCTAGAGAAGAGAAGACTTTGGGGAGACCTTACAGATGTTCTCTTCTACAGGAAGGCTGAGAGGGACTTTTCATATAGGTTATCTAGAAATAGGATAAGGGCGAATGGTTTTAAGTTGAAGGAGAGTAGGTTTAGACTGGATTTTAGGAAGAAGTTCTTCTGTACAAAGATGGTGAGCCTCTGGAATAGGCTGCCCAGGAATGATGTGGATGGCTCTCTCTGGGAGTGTTCAAGGCCAGGTTTGATGAGGCCTTGAGCAGCCAAGTCTGGTTGAGAGGTGTAACTGCCCATGGCAGGGGAGTTATCATAGAATCATAGAATGGTAAGGTTGGAAGGGACCTCAAGGATCATCTAGTTCCAACCCCCTGCCATAGGCAAGGACACCTCCCACTAGAACAGGCCACTCAAGGCC
>VWZE01003733.1:59978-81239 GCA_013396675.1 Eubucco bourcierii
GAGGGTGGTGAGACACTGGCACAGGTTGCCCAGGGAGGTTGTGGCTGCTCCCTCCCTGGAGGTGTTCAAGGCCAGGTTGGAGGAGGCCTTGAGTGAGCTGTACTAGTGGGAGGTGTCCCTGACTATGGCAGGGGTTTGGAACTGGATGATCCTTGAGGTCTCTTCCAACCTAACCATTCTATGATTCTATGATTCCTTAACTTCCAGCCAGCTGAGCTAGTCTGGTGAATTCCCAGCTGTGTGATGGGATGGGTAACTCCCAACCCCCCAGAAAAGTCAATGTTCTCTCAGTGAATCAGTAGAGAACAAAGGGGAAAGCTGAGCAAGACCTGAGATACACACTTTGATTTAGTCTAAATACAGCCCTACACAATGAATTATGAAGATATGGAAACTGCTTTAGTGTACCCATAGGGAAATCTAAGTTGTTAATGTGCAAAAGTTACTGGGGCTGGATAAATTTCATCAAAGAGTCACAGAATGTTAGAGGTTGGAAGTGACCTCCAGAGATCATCCAGTCAAACATCCATGCCAAAAGCAGGACCACCCAGGGTAGTCTGAACAGGAATGCATCGAGGAGGTTTTTGCAAGTCTCCAGAGAAGGAGACTCCACAATCACTCTGGGCAGCCTGTTTCAGGGCTCTGTGACCCACACTATAAAGAAGTTTCTTCTTATGTTGAGATGTAACCTTCTGTGTTCCAGTTTCCCACACTATAAAGAAGTTTCTTCTTATGTTGAGATGTAACCTTCTGTGTTCCAGTTTCCCACACTATAAAGAAGTTTCTTCTTATGTTGAGATGTAACCTTCTGTGTTCCAGTTTCCCACACTATAAAGAAGTTTCTTCTTATGTTGAGATGTAACCTTCTGTGTTCCAGTTTGTATCCATTGTTTCTTGTCTTATTACTCTGCACCACCAAAAAGAGATTTGCCTCAGCCAATTGATACCCTCCCCTCAGGTGTTTATAGGCATGGAATCATAGAATCATAGAATGGTAAGGTTGGAAGGGACCTCAAGGATCATCTAGTTCCAACCCCCTGCCATAGACATCACCACATGAAATCATGGCTCCTATAAGAAGCTGCTTTGTTAAAACTACCAAGGTGCTATAAACACTGGAATTATGATCTCTGCAGAATGTTTGTGAGGAGCTGGGGCTTAAGGGCCTGTCTTTGAACTTTGGATGTGAAAATTGCAGGTTAATTGCTCCACTTCACCACGTAAGATCACAACAAACTGTCTAATTATTTATGCTGCACATGAAATGTTCAGAAATGTATCCCACTTACTACTCCTACTCCAAGTGGAAGCCTGTCCAATTTGATGAGCAGCCTGGTTGATCATGAGGTGAGGTAATAGAGCACCACTGGCTGAGAACCAGAAAAAAAACTGACTGCAGCCAGAAGCTGGCAGAAGTGTCCTCTGAGATGCTGTACAAACAAAGTCCAGAAGCACTGGAGACAGCAGGTGCAGAATATAGGCAGGGATCCCTCAAACATGTATTCTTCCAGCTGGAAAGCTTAGCTGGAATTTGAAGGGTTTGCTCATTTGTTCAGGTACAACCCATAGTTGCCAGCCTGAGCACTGCTCTTGAGCAGTGTTTTGTTTAACCTGGAATATTCCTCCAGTGGATTCTTTAACCTGGATATCTCAGGTATGTCTTAGTGCAGACACAGGTCAGCCTGTGTGCATGCAGGCAGTCACCTTGCAGCTTCCTGCACAGGCATGTCACAGTCAGTTTGTGCCTTTGCTGTCTGTCTGATGACAGATGTCACGTTACATTGTCTCACTGCAGGTGTGTGACCTTCTGTAAAGGACACCTAAAGCTGATGTTCTTCTGGGGAATGTTGACACCACAATGCATGCACCACACAGTGCAAGGGGAAGCCCACAGAGGGTAATCCTCTTTATAAGAAAGAAGTTATGGTGCTAATGAAGTCACCACTGATTACATACGTTCCTGAAGAGCGTGAGCTGCCTGGGTTGCAAGACAGATGTTAGCACTATGGTTGCAGCTGGATCATAACCCATCAGGTCTAACCTCTGGAGAGGGTAAAATGCTGCAAGGTGAACAAAACACAAAAAGGGAGAACAGAGAGGTGTGGTTTTTCTATCCAGATTTTCACTTACTCTGGACTGCAGCATGGATCTAGTTTGCTGTTGACTTCCAAAAGCATTTTCCATTGTTTTCACATTTCAGTTTTTTTCCAGATGGTCTTCCAAATATTTCTTTGTTGTTTTCTCTTTATTTTTTTTTCCCATGGCAAAACCCATTCAATTCTTTCACAGAACAGTGGGTGTTTCCTCCCTTCTAGCCTTGCCTTTCTTTACAACATAACACTGCAACAGCTGTTGAATATAAGAGCAAGGAAATCTCTGAGATAAGATTCTACTCCTTCCATTGCTAAATGGATTTTGTTAAATATCTTCCTGTAATTATCTCCAGTATTAGCTCTGTGATTCCTGAATCCAAAACTCCTCAGACTCTAAATACCCATGGGTTTTGAAATCTGTGGCACACTGTCAACAGAAAGTCTGAAGTTTTTATTTGTAGTCAATACACAGCTGGGTAGTCACCTAAAGTTGGGTCTCCTTCCTGAGCTGTTCCTTCAGGTGTTTAAAATGCATCATAGAATCATAGAATGGTAAGGTTGGGAAGGACCTCAAGGATCATCCAGTTCCAACCCCCTGCCATAGGCAGGGACACCTCCCACTAGTACAGGGCACTCAAGGCCTCCTCCAACCTGGCCTTGAACACCTCCAGGGAGGGAGCAGCCACAGCCTTCCTGGGCAACCTGTTCCAGTGTCTCACCACCCTCACTGCAAACAATTTCCTCCTAACATCCAGTCTAAATCTCCCCTCTGCCAGTTCAAACCCATTGCCCCTTGTCCTGTCATTGCAAGACCTTGTCAATAATCCCTCCCCAGCCTTCCTGTAGGCCCCCTTCAGATACTGGAAGGCTACTCTAAGGTCTCCTGGAAGCCTTCTCTTCTGCAGGCTGCAGAGCCCCAGCTCTCTCAGCCTGTCCTCATAGCAGAGCTGCTGCAGCCCTCTGAGCATCTTCGTGGCCTCCTTTGGACTGGCTCCAACAGTTCCATGTCCTTCCTGTGCTGGGGGCTCCAGAACTGCACACAGTACTCCAGGTGGGGTCTGAGGAGAGCAGAGTAAAGGGGTAGAATCCCCTCCCTTGCCCTGCTGCCCACACTGCTCTTGATAGAGCCCATTAATGAATGATCACTTGACAAAGCAGAGTGATTTACCCCTTGGGGAGTCAATATGGATGTTCTTACTAGTACTGAAAATAAGGGGAGTGGATGAATTAGAGCTCTAACCACTAGCATGACATGTCTGGGGTTTCATCTCCAGACAATCAAACCATGAGCTAACAATGACCTTAAGCTTCTTGCCTCAGATTAGTGACATGACTGGCAAGCAGCTATCATGAGATGTACAAAAAACCAAAGAATGTGACAAATCAAGACTAAATAAATAAATAAATAAGCAAATAATCCTATCTGGATAATTAATTGGTGAGTTCTACTCCAAAACAAACAAACAAACAAAAAACCAAAACCTGGCAGCAAAGAGCAAAGGAGTTCAGGATGAGTCCAACAGATCAATTTGTGCAAAACCAACTTCAGCATTTCTGCAGCCTTATCAGGAGCTGAGGGCTTTGTTCAGCAGTGGCACAGGGCACTTTCTGCATGCATCATCTGTGTTTTAATGCTGACTTGTGGGTTAAAATTAATGGAACCATCCTAGCTGAAAACCAAAAAAAGAAAAAAACCAAACCCTCTGAGATGTTGAGTTCAACATTTTTTTCTTATTCTGACCCAGGTGTGCTGATGTTATTTAGCAAAGAGCTTAGGTTTTCTGAATTTCTCCTTGTATAAACTGGAAAAACAGCTTAGCAACACAGGGAGGTAGAGATAAATGGTGTTTCCAAAATGCTATTTCAAATATCAAAGCTTAACTGAAAAAGAAAAGTTCCTTACGTGCAGTTCTGGAGCCCTCAGCACAGGAAGGACATGGAACTGTTGGAGCAGGTCCAGAGGAGGCCACAAAGATGCACAGAGGGCTGCAGCAGCTCTGCTCTCAGGACAGGCTACAAGAGTTTGGGCTCTGCAGCCTGGAGAAGAGAAGGCTTCCAGGAGACCTGATAGTAGCCTTCCAGTATCTGAAGGGGGCCTACAGGAAAGCTGGGGAGGGACTATTGACAAGGTCTTGTAGTGACAGGACAAGGGGCAATGGGTTTGAACTGGCAGAGGGGAGATTTAGACTGGATGTTAGGAGGAAGTTCTTTACAGTGAAGGTGGTGAGACACCGGCACAGGTTGCCCAGGGAGGTTGTGGATGCTCCCTCCCTGGATGTGTTCAAGGCCAGATTGGATGAGGCCTTGAGTAACCTGTACTAGTGGGAGGTGTCCCTGCCTATGGCAGGGGGTTGGAACTAGATGATCCTTGAGGTCCTTTACAACCTTACCATTCTATGATTCTATGATTCTATGATTCTATGATTCTATGAA
Organism: Eubucco bourcierii; assembly: GCA_013396675.1. Taxonomy (NCBI): domain Eukaryota; kingdom Metazoa; phylum Chordata; class Aves; order Piciformes; family Ramphastidae; genus Eubucco; species Eubucco bourcierii. Next base: position 64,505 of record VWZE01003733.1, read on the forward strand.
CTTATCTGGGAGCTAGGACTTCTAGAAAATCAAACAGGAAGTCTCCCTGGGTCATAGAATCATAGAACAAGTTTGTTTGGAAAAGACCCTTGAGATCCTCAAGTTCAGCACTGCCAGGTCACCACTAAACCATGTCTCTAAGTACAACATGAGCATGTCTTTACATCACTCCAAGGATGGTGACCCCACCACTTCCCTGGGTAGCCTGTTCAGTGACTGACAAAACTGTTGAGGTAGAAGTTTGTCCTAATATCCAATGTAAACCTCCTCTGGTGCAGCTTGAGGCCATTTCCTCTCAACCTATCTCTTGTTACTTGCTAGAAGAGATTGACTCCCCCACCTTGCTGCAGTTTCTCTTCAGGTAGAGTGTGATAAGCTCACCCTAAGCCTCTTTTTCTCCAGACTGACCGATTTCAGTTCCCTCAGCTGCTCCTAAGAAGACTTTTGCTCTAGACTTCCTTACCAGTTTCATGACTCTTCTTTTGACAGACTTGAGCAACCCTTCAAAGGTTTTTAACCATCTCTTATCTCCCAATGATTCTGGTGATCACAAGCCACAGTGGATTGTGATTATACAATGAAGAGGAAGATGATAGACCCAGCAGCATCAAAGTTGTTCTAAGAATTCTGAATTCCCAACTCTCACTTTGTTTTCCTATCCCAGTTTCCCTGCAAGTTATTGTTTTAATAAAATTAATTATTGATGTTTCATAGCAATTTTACATTGATTTGTTTTTTCTTTATTACATAATTCCCAAGAAAGTTTGGATCAGATGATCCTTAAGGTTCCTTCCAAGGTAGCATTCATGATATTTCTTATCATGACTCAGTTCCTACATGGTCACAGTCTTGTTTTAACCACCTGACTTTGTTTTTAACTTGCAGAAAAGATGCCAAGTGCTTTGAAGAAAAACAAAGTCCGAGCAAGACTTGATTCTTAAACTTGCCATTGTTCTCCAGCAGTTTAACTGAACAAAATATTTGGCCTCTACCAGCGAGTCTTTGGCTGAGAGCATTGAATTTTTAGGCAATGGCATCTGCCCAAAGATTGCTAAGCTGAAAAGAGAGCATGGTGAAGTTACACAACAGGGAGGACCTGAACATTTGGCTCACATGATGTCAACCTCAGATCTTGCTCAGGCACTGCTGAATGCTGATGTCCACATCTATTAAATCTGTTTACTAAACTGTCTCATTATCTATTTTGTGTCAGGATTTCTTTAGGGTGTGGTGGAATTGGACAGATGGGCTTCAAAACCTTCCTTCAGGCATGGAACAGTCCAAATTGGACAGATGGGCTCCAAGAAGTTACCTTTAGGCCTCAAACACATGGGAAGAGAAGGAGACTAAAAAAAAAGATAAAAAATTGCACTCCTAGGTTGACAAGCAAGCCTATCAGTCAGGGTAAATGTGGGAAACTCACAGAGTCTCTAGCCACCAACCATCCTCACAGCTGAAACAAGAGCAAGGGTAGCTCTCCAGAAGATGCTGGACCATGATCCAACAGCTGCAAATACCTGCTTGGCTTTTAATATCATTACTAGTCACAGATGTGCTGGAGGGGGATTTTGTGCAGCAAAGAAATGCCTCAATGTTTTTTTAATCAGTGTTTTTAGCAATGAACACATGCTTTTTCTTAAAACCAATATGAAACCATATTTAAACTACAAAAGATTGCAAGGCAGAAATGACTGAGACTCTTTTTTAAGTGTGTGTGTATATATATCTCTCTCTATATTAACCTCCCAGATTAGGCTTCTTCCAAAACACAAGACAGCAAAATAAATCTTTTGGCCAGTACTGTATTAACTAAACAGTCCCTCGAGATTAACAACAAACAAATATTGGAGCAGACTTCCTCAGGAGGTGATTACACAAACAAATTCTCTTTTTAAAGTTCATGAAACCAATCTTGAGAAAGGTCAAGCAGTGATCAACAATGTGATCCCAGCGTCCTAAGGATTCCTGTAAGTAAATACAATGCCTGGCTTTAGGAACTTTGATATTTAAAAGGAATTATGTGAGTAATTACTTCTGTGTGGAAAAACACAGATCCTATCTGTTGCAAATTATCTGGAACAGCCCCAGTGACATTGGGGACTCTGAAATCACTAAGAAGTAGGGACAAGTTGGTGCCTCCCTGAAGTCCTGGAGCTCACCTGTACAGTAAGGTAAGAGGAACAAATGTGCTGAATCCAGTTGTGCCAGTTTCATGCCACAGCTGGATTTCCAACCACTCTGGAGATTCTCTTTGACCTGTCATGTTGACTTTATGTCACCTAGAAAGTTTCTCACAAATGCTCACAAATACAAGGCACTACCTGAACACTAAGGTAGGTCCTGCCCTGAAGAGTTAGTCTCCTAAAGCAACCCAACATGAGGTAGAATCATAGAATCATAGAATGATAAGGTTGGAAGGGACCTCAAGGATCATCTAGTTCCAACCCCCTGCCATAGGCAGGGACACCTCCCACTAGTACAGCTCACTCAAGGCCTCCTCCAACCTGGCCTTGAACACCTCCAGGGAGGGAGCAGCCACAACCTTCCTGGGCAACCTGTGCCAGTGTCTCACCACCCTCACTGCAAACAACTTCCTCCTAACATCCAGTCTAAATCTCCCCTCTGCCAGTTTGAACCCATTGCCCCTTGTCCTGTCATTGCAAGACCTTGTCAATAGTCCCTCCCCAGCCTTCCTGTAGCCCCCTTCAGATACTGGAAGGCTACTATCAGGTCTCCTCGAAGCCTTCTCTTCTCCAGGCTGCAAAGCCTCAACTCTTGTAGCCTGTCCTGAGAGCAGAGCTGCTGCAGCCCTCTCAGCATCTTTGTGGCCTCCTCTGGACCTGCTCCAACAGTTCCATGTCCTTCCTGTGCTGGAGGCTCCAGAACTGCACACAGGACTCCAGGTGGAGTCTCACAAGAGCAGAGTAAAACTAAGTAGGGAGGACTTAACACTAAGGAGGACTACAAAAATGATCAGAGGTCTGGAAGACCTCTACTATGAAGAAAGGATAAGAGGGTATCATTTAGCCTGAAGAAGAAAAGGCTTGAGAAACAACTTTTTGCAGCCTTTCCTAACTTAAAGGGGGAGCTATCAGAAAGAGGGAGGCAGCAGTTTTAGCAGAGCCTTTTGCAGATGGACAAGGGGTGGTGGTTTTAAACTAAAAGAGGGGAGACTTACATAGAAGGAAGATTTTTTTTTTTCCTTCTGAGGTTGAAACACTGACACAGGCAGCCCAAAGAGGCAGCAGAAGCCTCAGGACTCTGAACAACCTGCTCTAGTTGAAGCTCGTTGCAGTGGGTTTGGACCAGATGACCTTCAAATGACCCTTCCAACCCAAACCATTCAACAATCCTTTGATTCTTTGACTTGACACATATCAGATAAAATCTCAGCCATGATGAAATCAGGAGTATTGCCACTAGCTTTGTCAGAGTGAAGGTGTGATCTGGTATAGGTGATCCTGCTCTGGCAGAGGGTTGGACCAGATGATCTTTCAAGGTCCCTTCCAGCCCCTGACATTCTAGGATTCTATGATTCATTGTAATATGCTGCAATAAATGAACAGGTAATTAGTTCCAGTGGATAATCCTTGTGCTTAACATGGATTCTGCATCTCCTCATTGCAGATATGCAGAGAGCTATGGAGCATGAGGATGACTAACATGTTTACAGTAACTCTATGCACCATTTCTTCCTATTTCCCCTACCAAGAGCAGAATCTGTCCCAGGCATCCAGAAGACAGGTTGCTCACTTACCCACTTTCAGTGTCCCCCCCAGCACGGCAATACAGGCTGCACTCAGGACATTGCTGCAGTTGTTGGGGAACTCAAGGGTCCCCAGGATATAAAGACCTCTCAGAGGGGGAAGAGCCATATCCACCAGGATGGTCCTGCCTAAGAAACAAAGCAGAAGATTGTTTAGAACACTGGCAGCCTACCAAAACTGCTTACCAAAAAGTGTGCTGTGGAGGTAGAGAGCTTCAGCTCTGCTTGAGTTTAGCTCTGCTTGGATGGGGTAGTCTTAATTTTCTTCATAGTAGCTCCTATGGGGTTGGGTTTGGATTTGCTGGAAATGCTGTTAATAATTCAGGGGTGTTTTAGTTACTCTTAGAATTATAGAATGGCAAGGTTGGAAAGGCCCTCAAGGATCATCTAGTTCCAACCCCCTGCCATAGGCAGGGACACCTCCCACTAGGACAGGTCGCTTAAGGCCTTGTCCAACCTGGCCTTGAACTCCTCCAGGGAGGGAGCAGCCACAACCTCCCTGGGCAACCTGTGCCAGTGCCTCACCACCCTCACTGCAAAAAAGTTCCTCCTGACATCCAGTCTAAACCTCCCCTCTGCCAGTTTAAACCCATTGCCCCTTGTCCTGTCATTGCAAGAACTTGTCAATAGTCCCTCCCCAGCCTTCCTGTAGGCCCTCTTCACTCTTGAGCAGTGCTAACAGTCAAGGTAAAATTTTCACACAATTCAGATTCAGTTAAGTGTCTACAGAGCTAATACAATCTTTTCTCTCCCCTTAAACCTCATTCTGTTACTATATGATATATTTTTATCGGCATGGAGAAACTTCTGTCTACTCTTTACAGGACAGGTAGTGTCCTGTGCCTAGCAGAGCTAAGGAGTGAAGGCACAGTATGTCAGGACATGAAAGAGAGAGGAGAATAAAGGAGAAGAGCCTTCTAGTATCTGAAGGTGGCCTACAGGAAGGCTGGGGAGGGACTATTGCCAAGGTCTTGCAATGACAGGACAAGGGGCAATGGGTTTGGTCTGGCAGAGGGGAGATTTAGACTGGATGTTAGGAGGAAGTTATTCACAGTGAGGGTGGTGAGACACTGGCACAGGTTGCCCAGGGAGGTTGTGGCTGCTCCCTCCCTGGAGGTGTTCAAGGCCAGGTTGGAGGAGGTCTTGAGTGAGCTGTACTAGTGGGAGGTGTCCCTGCCTATGGCAGGGGGTTGGAACTGGATGATCCTGGAGGTCCCTTCCAATCTTACCATTCTATGATTCTGTGACTCTATGTTGTTAAAATGATATCTCTGTGAGAGAAGGAGAACCTAGTTTGTGAAATCACAGCTCAAGAATGCAGCAAAAAGCTGCAGCTGACAAAGGCTGAAAGTATATTCATCAAACACAGACTGAAACACCTTTACAAAGAAAAGAAGTGGTGCTCCTAGGCATACCATTTACAAGTTTGAGTTTCAGCTTGGAACAGATATTTTTGCTGAGTTGCACATCTTTCTTTAAAAAAAATAAAATAAAATAAAAAGGATCTCTAAAGGAAATGCTGACTGCTTTCTAACTGCAGCATCACATATGTAAGCCCTGAAACACAGGAGTGACACATTGCCCCTTTCACAGACACCTCTGCAAACCTGTGGTTTCCTCTGTTTAAAAGAACAACATTCTGGGGTATGAAATTCTCAGAGGGTGGAATGTTGCTCTGGAGAAGCAACAGAATACTGCCTTGAGAATAGGAAAAGGAAAAAGAAGAAAAAAAAAAAAAGGAAAAAAAAAGGAAAAAAAAAAAAAAAAAAAAAAAAAAAAAAAAAAAAAAAGGAAAAAAAAAAAAAAAAAAAAAAAAAAAAAAAAAAAAAAAAAAAAAAAAAGAAAAAAAGAGGAAGGAAAAAAAAAAAAAAAAAGGAAGACAAAGTCCTTATACACTTGAGGAGAAAAGTAAAGAGATTCAAAGGAGGTGTCCTTGCAGAACAGAGTCATTTATGTAGTGGAGGGAGATGATGACTAAGCAGCTAAAATCATAAACTTTAGGTCACTGAGCTCAAGGGATTTACCTTCAAAGACAAACAAGCTGGAGCTATTTTTCTCCTATGAAGACTTTTATATAATGGCAAGCAGCCACTTTCAGCAAACCATAGTCTGAGCCTGAAAACAGGGCTAAGTTTCATTATACATATACTTTCTTCAGACAAAAAGCTCACAGGTATGCCACAGCCTCCATGTTCAGATGTAGAATGCTGAGAAGTGGTTAATGACTCCAGCAATGACACAAAATGCCTTTGATCAACCACATTGCTGTATAAAACACCATAGCATGCCATTGAATGAAAATCAGGCACAACAGAAGAGCTATTATATGAGATACAGTACTGCAGCATTCATCTCTTCAAACAGAAAAAGTTCAAAGAAAGTCAAAATCAGAAAATGAATAACAGAGTGAATTCCATCACTGGAAAAAAAAAAAGGGGGGTGGGGGGAAGAAGAGAAAAATTGCCAGAGGCTACATGATATCATATCAATAGCCTTCAAAACAGCATTCCATTGCCTGGAATTATAACATGTTCTTCTTCCACTCAGAGAGTGCAGCATCAGGAGTGTGTCACACTGAAAACCATAAAGCAAAGCCCTGAAAATGCAAGGGCTTGAGAAGCTAATGCCACTGCTGGCTGCCACAGTGCCATGACTAAACTCATCCAGCTTGTTTTTCAAGCTCGTGTGACCGCTGAAGCCTGATGCGTGTGAGGGGTCCTTGTGGGATGGCCACGGCTCTGCAGGATGAAGCTCCAGAGATAAAAGCACAAATTGTTGCTGCCTGAGCTAAAGATTTCCAGCTGGTGCTGGAAGAGATTTATATCCGCTATGGAGAGAGGCACTGAGGAGACTTTAAAAGTCACCTTAGTGTTAGGGACCCACCTCTGCTGCAAGTGAAATCCATCCTTGTGCAAAGAAGCCCATGGGCTCCTGAAGTCTCACCAGTGCTTTCAAAACAAGGCAAAAGGTGGAACAGAATCACAGACTCAGAATACTTGGGTTTGAAAGGACCTTTACAGGTCACCTAATCTAATCCCTCTGCAGTCATCTGATCCAATCCCCCTGATGATGTTCAGGGATGTCTTCAGCTAGAGCAGGCTGCTCAGAGTCCTATCCATCCTGACCTGGGATGTTAGAATCATAGAATGGTAAGGTTGGAAGGGACCTCAAGGATCATCCAGTTCCAACCCCCTACCATAGGCAGGGACACCTCCCACTAGTACAGGTCACTCAAGGCCTTCTCCAACCTGGCCTTGAACACCTCCATGGAGGGAGCATCAATGTTGTTAGAGTTGAGGTTTCTACCACCTCCCTGGGCAACCTGTACCAGTGTTTCACTTCAGTGCAAAAAAAATTCTTCCTTCTATCTATGTAAATCTCTTCTCTTTTAGTTTAAAGTTGTTCTATCCTACAGGCCCTGCTGAAATGCTTGCCTTTCTCTTTCTTAAAAGCCCCCTCAATTACTGAAAGGCTGCAGTAAGGTCTACCTAGAACCTTCTCTTCCTCAGTCATAACTTAGTACAAAACCTCAGTTTCCAAGCCTCCTAAAAAGCAGTCTCTGTATGTCAAGCAGACACCAAGCAGCAACACAATAACCTGCTTTAAACAAGAAGATTTTACTAATAAAGTTGTTTTCTAACCTCCAGCCTAGACCTGCCCTGGCACAACTTGAGGCTGCATCCCCTTGTTCTGTCGTTATTTGCCTGGGAGAAGAGAGCAACTCCACCTTGCTACAACCTCCTTTCAGGTAATTGTAGACAGCAATGAGGTCTGCCCTGAGCCTCCTCTTCTGCAGGCTGCACACCCCCAGCTCCCTCAGCCTCTCCTCACAGGGCTGTGCTCCAGGCTCCTCACCAGCCTTGCTGCCCTTCTCTGGACATGTTCCAGCATCTCAACATCTCTCTTGAATCGAGGAGCCCAGAACTGCACTCAAGGTGTGGCCTGAGCAGTGCTGAGTACAGGGGCAGAATAACCTCTCTTGTCCTGCTGGCCACACTGTTCCTGATAGAGTTCAGGATGCCATTGGCTCTCCTGCCCACCTGGGCACACTGCTGTTTAAATGAAACTTCTTATGCCTCAGCTTCCACCCATTGCCCCTTATCCTGGCATTGGGCATCACTGAGAACAGCCTGGATCTGTCCTCCTGGCACTCACTTTTTATATATTCATAAACACTGATGAGGTCACCTCTCAGTCTCCTCTCAGCAGCATAGCCCAAGCAGCTCCCCCAGGCTCTCCTTCTAACAGAGATGTTCCATTCCCTTCAGCATCTTTGTGGCTCTGTGCTGGACTCCCTCAAGCAGTTCCATGACCCTCTTGAACTGGGGGGCCCAGAACTGGACAAGGTACTCCACCTGTGGCCTCACCAGGGCAGAGTAGAGGGCCAGGAGAACCTCTCTCAACCTACTAACCACAGCCCTTCCAATATACCTCAAAATAGCCTTGCCCCTCCTGGCCATGAGTGTACATTGCTGGCTCGTGGTCAATCTCCCATCAGCTAGGGCCCCCAAATCCTTTTCCCCTTCACTGCCTACCAAGGTCAGTCCCCAGCCTATACTGATACCTGGGGTTGTTCTTTCTACATTAATTCAGAGAATTCAAGTGTCAGACCCTAACCAATGTCTTCCCTTGCACTTCTTCACAGTAGAAATGATCACTAAGTATCTATTATTTGTTTTTATAAGACTCTCAAATTGTTCTTTGCTGGTTGAAAGGACTTACCCAGTAATGCACAGCTTGGCTTTCAACCTGAAAATCATTGTGGATAGCTTCCAGAAGATAAATCTAAGTAATAAAAGACAGTGAAGACTGAGACATAGCTGCACCTTTCTAGGAGTGAATATCTGATGTGTACAGCAGCACAAATTTTGGGTGGTCTGCAGAGTTGTTTGGTCTCGTGAGAGTAACCTCACTGTTCTGCAGCCATCTGGAGTCATTCTGAGTTTAGCAGTGGAAATGGGAAGGGAAACATCTGTAAAATGCTGAAATTGAGCACACATCATGAAACTGCCAATTGCATTTTAGATTTTGGATCCCAGCAAGGGCTTGACTTTCTTGCAACTGGAAACTCATATGCACACCTGTGGTAGCAAATGTCACCAATGGACAGAAAATTCATCTTGCCTAACAACATTTTATGTGGCTTCGTTTGAGCAACACTTCCAGTGCCCTTAGCACTGCAGCAACTGCAACCCCAATTTAAAACCCTGCATTCTGTTTACACCTGCTATCACTGTGTTTCAACCCCTCCAAACCAGGAAGACTGAAGAGAGGGTAAAAAGATAAAGCAGAGGGAGGTTGATCAGAAAAGGCAGGCATGCAACAAAGCAACTTTGTCTCACAATATATTGGGTGATAACCACCTGTGTTCATGTTTCTCTTCATGCTCTTGGGTTAAAATTGAAGGAGAACTCCAGAAAGGACATGGAGAGGAGAATAGTTTCTGCACACCAATTAAATGCATGTATCTACTCTACTGATGAGAGTTTTTGATCACTGATAAGAAAAAGACAGCTGCAGAGCATGGCTCAGCACCAGTCCCAACCAGGTAGTGACTTTCTGCTTATCATTTTCCTCTTTCATTTTCATCCATTAGGCATTTTGTTGTGGCTTTGCTGTTCAGTTCAGCTCCTCTGAAGAGCAGAGGCAGCTTTGTTGCATACTGCAGAGCTCCCTGCTCTAAGTAGCTGCACACAGTAATACAGAACTGGGGAAATCTCAGGGTCTCATCCTGCTGCTCAGTCATCAGCTTGGGTTCTAGTCTTGGGCAATCTTTATTGTCCTGACTCCTCAATTTCTCATGGTCAGAGAACATACCTGTCCATGGTAAACCAGATAAGGCAGTCTAATAATCTGGTCCTTGTTCTGCTGCCTCCCAACCCCTATTCCATATCTAGCAGCACAGTGCAGACACTCCTCATTTAAGTTGACTAGTTCAGCATCACCCTGAATTTCTGAGATGTTAACTCTGACCTCTAAGGCTGTGTGGTCATGCTGCACAGTGCTAGGTCTGAGTTAAAGAGCTTTGCCTCTCAGGAGAGCTAATTAATTCTGGTACACCATCATGCTGGTGCAGCAGTATTGTTTTCAATCCTAGAACTAGATCAGTTAGGCTCAGCTGTGGGCAGCAGTGTACAGTGCTTCAGGCACAGCTTAGTCATGAAGGGATTTGTGGTGTGTGACAAAGGTCATGGTCATGGTCAGTATCTCATGTGGAACCTAAAATGAGTTCTTTTATCAAGAGGATTCTACTTACTTTCACAGGAAGCATAAAGTAGTTTGATCTCCTACGACAAGGTGACCACTTAGTGGGTGAGAAAAAGGTTGGGGATGTTATTTACCATCTTCCTGGAGAAACTCACTGCAAACGGCTTTGAGGGGTGAATATTTTGCTAGTTGACACAGAGAGGCTGTGCAGTCTTCTCCACAGACTTTCAAAATCTGTTTGGAAATGTTCCTGTGTGCCCTGCCCTAGGTGATGCTGCTTTGGCAGGGAAGTTGGAAGAATAAGAGACATTGAATAGTGTCAGACTTATTTCTGAAAGTGGAGCTGCATTTGGTAGAGAAATTCACCTTGTTTCAAACACATAGGATCACAGAATGTCTGGAAGAATCTGAGGGCCTTGTGGAGTCCAACTTTCTAATCAGGGCAGAGTCAGCTATAATGTAAAATGCTTATCACAACTCCTTTCCTCCAGATTTCATTGCAAATAGCCCAATATATCTTCTAGAATTCAGAAGATTGTTTATACAATATGTTGTGATAGGCCTAAGCAGGCCAGATTAGGCTTGTACATGTCCTGGCTTGCCCAGACACGTTTTTCTGCTCTCTCTCTTTCTGTTTTGGGGAGAGCAACCATGGGAAAAAGGACAAAGAACCTGGAGCCACTAAGTCTGGTGTGTGTGGCCTGCCCAGCCACTGCGGTAACCAAGGTGCACAGGGTTGCCTGTGCAAGGCTGTGTTCTGCCCAAAAAAAGGGTAAAGCAAGCCTATGGCTTCACCCAATATGGTCACATCTTGGCTAACTGCCATTGCATTGGCTGTCCTGTGGCCAAAGGCCCATTAGTCTCAGGCTGTATTGGATCAAAGGAGATGAGCAGGGAGCACTGTGTGTGCTTTGCCATTCCAAGGTGTGGCTGCTATTGCATCCCTGCCTGCTGCCTCACTGATCCTGAGCTGAGGCTCTGATCCCTGTCACACGTTCGGCCTGCACAGCCGGCGTGACACCGTGCCCAGGCTGCACACCGCAAGACATCTGCCTGCACCTGAAAGCCTTCTGCCCAGGGGGAAGCCTTGGAGGGAACACAAATCATCCAGAGAGCCAGGAACAGGTCAGAGATGTCTGTCTCCTTTCTCCAGCACCCAGAAGCCTGGGGAAACTCTAAAGCCTCTGACAGCTACCGACAGCAACCCTGCCACGAGCTTTGGGTACTGTCAGATAATATTTTTGTGAGTAAATACCAAAAGCCTCTAATAATCATTAATTGCCTTCTGCCATAAGCAGAAAGTTACTCCTTGCGTCCATCCAGTGAGCAAGCAGTGTGCTGACCGCAAGCGGTACTGACCACAAAGCTTTCTCTGCCAGTTTAGTCGAGTTCAATTAATAGATATATTTAATAGTTATTTCTAGATCCTGTTATAGCCTGTATATAGTTTCCATCATGATGCAAGAACCTGTTACTATTATTATTTTGGTGATCAGGATGCAGCCAGTTCTGAATATTTAATATTAATAAACTATATTAATATTTTTTTAAAGATCATCTCTCAGTAATTAATTACCCCTTCCACTACACAATAAGACTGCAAGCTTGAGCTGGGATTCAAATGCAGCTTGGATCCGAGGTTGAAATGCAGACATAGGCTAAAGCTTCTAGGAGGCAACCACGGCAAATAGCTCAAGAGATTATTGTCAGCAGTAGAAATTGCAACAGGAACAACTGTACAATTGTGGAAATGTAAAGTATAGTCCCTGCACAAAACATGCAGGTGTGTCAAGAGATGAGCTCTTTGTGAGCTCTAAGTATGGCTGTTGCAAATTCTCTACTCCTCAAATAAAGTCCCTGCACGTACTTAAGACTACATATAGTAGGCTCTGAGGAGATGTAATAGTGGACCTACAAGAAGGCTGGAGAGGGACTGTTTACAAAGGCCTGGAGTGATAGGAGAAGAGGGAATGGTTTGAAATTAGAGAAGTGGAGATTTAGATTGGATGTTAGGAACAATTTCTTTATCATGAGGGTGGTGGAACACTGGAACAGGTTCCGGGGAGATAATTGAGGCCCCAGCTTTAGAGATATTCAAGGCCAAGCTCAACAAGGCTCTGGGCAACCTGACTTAGCAGAACTTATCTTTGCTGACTGCAGAGTGGTTGGACTAGCTGGCCTTTGGAGATGCCTTCCAACCCAAACCATTCTATGATTCCATGATTCCATGATTCTATTCCATGAAAATCAGCTGTAGCTGAGATTTCAATGTTACAGAAAAAAACATGCACACACCAAGAGCCCAAATTGCTACACAAATATACATCCTACTGTAAACAGACCCCAGAACCACTACACAAATCAACACCTTTCCCCTTTCCTTGCTTCCTTCCTTACTAGGTAAGATTATGACATCTTCTCCAGGGCCTGGAATGCTGCCATTGGATCCACCCCAGCCCTTCTCCACATCAATCCATGTCTCTGGGTGTGACCATTTCAAGACATCATCGGAAGGAACTACAAAACAGGACATACAAAAATAAAATGATCATTTTCAGTAGCTGGAAGAATTATAATTTCTTTGGTAGTCCTGCATCTTTGGGATTAACATCCTCCTTTTGTCACCGATGAAGAAACACTAAAAGCTATTTGTTATCTTCCAAGCTTAAAGGAAATTGCCTGATGGGAAAAAAATTATCTCTCTCAGGACCAACTCTGTGCAGTTCTGGAGCCCCCAGAACAGAAAGGACATGGAAGTGTTGAAGCAGGTCCAGAGGAGGCCACCAAGATGCTCAGAGGGCTGCAGCAGCACTGTTCTGAGGACAGGCTACAAGAGTTTGGGCTCTGCAGCCTGGAGAAGAGAAGGCTTCCAGGAGACCTGATAGTAGCNATTCTATGACCATGTTTTCAGAGTTAAGAGACAGGAAAAAACCAAAACAAAACAAAAAACCCAACCATAAGATTCAAGTTCTTTGGGACCCACCAAAAGCTAAACAAATCATAAAGCTTTTCCTATTCAGTTTATATTGAGACTTGTGAATACAACTCACAAGCAACTGCTACACTATTTTCATTTATGCCATCCAAACCTCAGGTCACTTTGGCCATAAATTTAAGGTAAGCAACTGAAAATGAAAGCCAGTCACCTGTGCTTGGTGGCAACACCAGAGGATCAGAATGCTAACTAACCCTGCTATAAAGAGACAACTCTTAACTCATTTTTGCTTCCCCAGTGCTCTGTAGCTGAGGAATTGAATCATAGAATCATAGAATGTTAAGGCTGGAAGGGACCTCAAGGATCATCTAGTTCCAACCCCCTGCCATAGGCAGGGACACCTCCCACTACTACAGCTCACTCAAGGCCTCATCCAACCTGGTCTTGAACACCTCCAGGGAGGGAGCAGCCACAACCTCCCTGGGCAACCTGTGCCAGTACCTCACCACCCTCACTGTAAAGAACTTCCTCCTAACATCCAGTCTAAATCTCCCCTCTGCCAGTTGCCCCTTGTCCTGGCATTGCAAGCCCTTGTCAATAGTCCCTCCCCAGCCTTCCTGTAGGCCCCCTTCAGATACTGGAAGGCTACTATCAGGTCTCCTGGAAGCCTTCTCTTCTCCAGGTTGAAGAGCCCCAACTCTGGGGCTGAAATCCCAGGGTAGTGCAATTCCCATACTTTCCAAAGTATTAAAACAGTTTAGAAAATGTGAGGGTAACATTTCCAAGCTTATTAGCCCTCAGAAAAGCAGAGGTCCTCCCATCAAAATGGGTAATTAAGATCTGCGTTGGAAAAGTAACTTGCCTGAGACACATGGCAACCCCAAAGTTTTAATTTGTAGCTCAATCCAAAAGGAAATTCCTAAACATTAGGATCAGGAAAATATTGGGAGAAAGTAGGTTCATGAAATGTAGGTGCTTCACTTGCACTTGTATTTTAGAGAGCTAATGAGCCAGCCTTCATAAGTTAATTGCCTAAATTTGTTCTGGCATCAAGAGAGGGAGAAAAGCCTTCCAGGGAAAATCCTGCGCACTAAGTTTAGTAAGCCCTGAACTAATGCAGTCAGGGCCTCCCTCTGGAGGCCTCTGCAAGCAGCTGCCTCTGTCCTACCACTGCAAAGGAAATTCTGGCATGTTTTTATTCCTTCATTAGGAACTGAAAACAGAAGAAGCAGCTCATGCCTAAGCATTGGAGCTAGATCCAGCTCAGTCATATCGTGTGGCAGAAAAGCTTTCCTTGGCCAGCACAGGGAAATTAAACCCAATGGAGATTTTCAAGGCTGGATCTATCTTTCCACCACTTGTTTGTCCAGGGACCAATAATCTCCAAAATGGTCTCTCTACCCCATGGCAATAAAAGTGATTATTGTAGTTATCACATAGCAAGGCAGCCATGCAACTAAGATTTTTGAGGTCTGCCTTGTCTCTTGTGCATATTCTTCTGTCTGATTCTACAGGTACCTGTGCAATAATGTCAAACTATTAACACTAAGATGACAATGGGGCACTAAAACACACTGTAGTCTTATATTCTCCATGACCTTTCTGATCTGATATGGTATTTCTTAGCAAAAGTTTATAGCCTTTTATACTGTGGAATCAGGCATTTATCTTAAGCAATGGTAGATATGGCTCAATGAAATGCTTAATTGAATGGCAAGAACCTTTCTTGGGTTGATAAATGTATGAAACATCAAAGTGAAAACCAGCAGTCAAGTCCTGAAAAAGTAGTAAAAAATACTCTGTTACTCCCAGCCTTTCACAAACACCTTGTCACTCACCTGGGGTAGGTAGAATCACTCTTTCCTTCTCTTTCAGTGTGACCTGAATTAAATCAGCTCCTGTGACTGAATACAGAGATTGTTTTAGGGGGTTACAGCAAAGCCTTACAAATTAACACACACACACACACACACACACACACACAACAACCACAGTAAATCAATTGCTATGTGTGCCTTTCTGAAAAGATTTTACATCTCTAACAAACAGATGGTTTTTTAAGAGCAACCATACATGTTTTCCAAGCATTTCTACTTATTTTTTCTTTCCTCTTGTACTTTCAGAAAGGATTAAACAAATACATTTTAATTTACAGCTACAGAGGGTCTCAAGACAACTCATTAGAAACAGCTAAAAGAAAACATTCAACAACCAGAAAGTCGAAGCTGGAACACCAAATCTCATTTATCCCACTATAAATCCACAGCAGTCCCACTAACACAAGTAATATCACACCATTGAATGCATAATGCATTAACTGGCTCAAACAGAGAATTATGCCTTTTGTTTTGTAGTTTGGGTTTGATTTTTTTTTCTTCTTTCTATATCTGGTATCTGAAAGGGATGCTTTAATTAGTGAGACTTTACAGACTGAAGACAGGGCCCCTGTGTTTTCTACTGTGAAAAGAGGTCATAAGCAATTATCACAGTTCTAACCTTTGTGCCACTATTATTGTCAGCAGGAGAAGGGCCAGGATAATGCAAATCAAACTAAGAGGAGCAAGAGAAAACTGCTTTCAGAGCCAGCTAAAAGGCTGCCTCCTCTTCATCTCCAGTGGGATATAAAGGCACTTCCTTTCAGTCAGCAGACTGGAACAACCATAGGTTAAAATAGAAACACTTTGACAAACATAACTCTTCTATCCACTAGCCAACCCCTTATAGTGACCCTAAAATGTCATTGGAGGATTTTATTTTTTTTTTGGGAGGGGGGCAGGGGAGTAGGAGAATTGGATAAATGAAGCCATTGTCTGAGCCCTCAGTTCCAGAACACATCAGGAACTTTCCTACGTGTGTCTCAACCCCACCGATGGGATTTCATGCCATATTGTCTTTTACTGATTTCATCTTTAAACAAGTCTCTGTCCTTTTAAATTGTGAGAACCCTCCTCCCCTACCTCCCTCCTTTTCTCCCAGTGCAACTGAGCAAATTTAAAATAACTGAGGTTCATTAATTTTAAGTGTTCAATAAATTAGTATGAATAATCAAAAAACTTGATTCTTTCTGATAATTACTATTTGATGTCAGTTGAAAGCACTCGATTGAGTTGGCAGCATATGCTCTTATGGCAAATGAGGCTTCCATAATTAAATAGAAACTGATTCCATGAGGTTTTTCTCATGTCTGATTAATTAGTAATCAGGTGCCTCAGCCCTGTTCTTCAGTGACACCTTCTTTCCCAACGGTAGCTGTGATCTGATCCGCAGATCAGTGGAGGCAATCTGCCGTAAATCATCACACACAGCTCAAACTGTCTTTGGGTGGCCACAAGGTGAACTTTTGAGTAGAAAGAGTGACCTGAAGATGCTAATTCAAAGGCTTTGACAAAGAGTTCATGTGGCTTTTAGACAATGCTCTTCTTTGGTACTTTTATGGTTCTGGTGGACTTCCTTCTCACTTATAGCAGAGCAAATCAGGAGTCAAAGGTGTTACCATCAGCAAGAGAACCAAGGACTGACACTATTACCAATTTTTACAAGAAACATGTTTTGTCAGATCTGTTAGAGGAGGTTTTTTGCTTCATTTTGCAGGCACTACATTGCAATCACATAATTGAAGATGTTTGTATTGTGCAGAGAGAAGTAGTTTTATTTAAATCCCAAGAGGACAAAAAAAAAATCATCAGGATGCTACATAGACCTGATAAAGGGGTTCAGTCCCCTTACACAGTGAGGAAAGGAATTGTTAAGACTTAACTGAGCACAGTCACATCCAGATTGAGGGAAAGGGTAAAAGTTACAGTATCACAGTACCACAGTATCACCAA
>VWZE01003733.1:81381-96983 GCA_013396675.1 Eubucco bourcierii
TCTCCAGGCTAACCAATCCCAGCTCCCTCAGCCTCTCTCCATAGGGCTGTGCTCGAGGCCTCTCCCCAGCCTCGTTGCCCTTCTCTGGACACACTCAAGCACCTCAATATCCTTCTTAGATTGAGAGGTCCAGAACTGGACACAGGACTCAAGGTATGGCCTAAGCAGTGCAGAGTCCAGGGGGAGAATGACCTCCCTGCTCCTGCTGGCCACACTGTTCCTGATGCAGGCCAGGATGCCATTGGCCTTCTTGGCCACCTGGGCACACTGCTGGCTCATGTTCAGGCAGGTGTCAATCAGCACCCCCAGATCCCTTTCTGTTTGGCTACTCTCCAGCCACTCCCACCCCAGCCTGTAGCTCTGCATGGGGTTGTTGTGGCCAAAGTGCAGCACCTGGAACTTGGATTTATTGAATGCCATCCCCTTGGACTCTGCCCATCTGTCCAGGCAGTCGAGGTCCCACTGCAGAGCCCTTCTGCCCTCCAACCCAGCAACATTGGCCCCCAGCTTGGTGTCATCTGCAAATTTGCTGGTGACTGACTCGATGCCCTCGTCCAGTTCCTCATATTTGAAGTGCCATCCAACCACAGAACATGACAATTCTAACCATTTTATGTCCTTTCTACCATCCACATGAGTTCTCCATCTCCCTGTGACTTGCGTAATAATTATGTCAATGGGGTGTAAAGTGCCAACAGTTGTGAATTAGTAGAATTTTGCTGCCAGTCCCCACACATATTCCTAAAAACTACTCAAAACAGAAGAGGTACAGGCATTGGCAACAATTTGGACTACAGTAACTTAGTCATAAAATCAGAGAATTCTTCAGTTGGGAAAAGAAACTAAAGGTCACCAAGTCCAACGGTTTACTCAGCACTGTCAAGTAACTACTAAGCCCCATATCTACATGGCTTTTAAATTCTTCCAGGGACAGTGAGTTCCCCACTTCCCTGGAAAGTCTGTTCCAGGCCTTGACAATCCTTTCAGGGAAGAATTTTTTTCTTAACGTCCAACCTAAAACTCCCCTGGTGCAACTTGAGATCACTTCCTCTTGTCCTATTGCTTGTTGCTTGGGCAGAGATCAGCCCTCACCTCACTACAACCTCCTTTCACGTAGTTGTGGAGAGAGATGTCTCACTCAGACTCCTTTTCTCCAAGCTGAACAACCCCAGTTCCCTCAGCTGCTCCAATAAGATCTGTGCTCCAGACTATTCACCAGCCTAGTTGCCTTTGGACAAGCTCCAGTACTTCAATGTCCTTCTTGCAGCGAGGGACGCAAAACCGAATGAAATATTTGAGGTGCAACCTCACCAGTGCTGGATACAGGAGGACCAATCACTGCCCTAGACCTGCCTGTCATACTATTCCTGATCCAGACCAGGATGCTGTTGGCCTTCTTGGCCACCTGAGCACACTGCTGGCTCAATTTCAGCTGGCTGCTGATCAACACCCCCAGGTCCTTTTCTGCTGGGCAGCTTTCCAGCCACTCTTCCCCAAGCCGGTAATGCCACATGGGGTTTTTTTTGACCCGAGTGGAGGACTCAGCACCTGACCTTCTGGTTTTGTTTTGCTGCAGCTATGTTATTGTTGTTTCTGTACAGTTCAGGAAGAGATATAGGCAGTACAGACCAAGGATGTCATTAGTAAGCATTGAATTAAGGTGACTGTTCACAAAACGTAGTTATAAGGCTCTAGGGTTTAGTTGTATAAAACTTTTATAAAGCTCATCAATTTTCTGTCTTATTACAGTTCCTCCTGAATGTTTGGGCTGTGAATCATAAATACAGACCTTCCTGACAATACTCCTGGTAACTCTCTTTTGGTTCAGGGCTCCTTGAATGAGCATGAAGGAGGAGCAACTTAGTCTTTTATCAGCTTTGCAGTGACAAGAATTTTGTCAGAGGATATTAGGAAGGGCTGAAACTAAGATAAATGGATCAAATAGCCTGACTTACATCTAACAACCAGCTCCATGTTATTTAACATCAATTGGGCTAACATACATCACAGACAAATCAAAACTTGTAGACAGCACAGGCAACACAATGAGACACATCTCTAGAACCTGAAGAACCAGGGACAGGATATTTTTGTCATTCTCTACCAGGTCTTTGTGCAGGAGATCTCCATGAATCTGCAGCTTTGCAGTGAGGAGAAGTGAAGGGAAGGGACTGTTGACAAGGGCTTGCAATGACAGGACAAGAGGCAATTTGGTCTGAACTGGCAGAGAGGAGATTTAGACTGGATGTTAGGAGGAAGTTGTTTGCAGTGAGGGTGGTGAGACACTGGCACAGGTTGCCCAGGGAGGTTGTGGCTGCTCCCTCCCTGGAGGCGTTCAAGGCCAGATTGGATGAGGCCTTGAGTGACCTGTGCTAGTGGGAGGTGTCCCTGCCTATGGCAGGGGGTTGGAACTAGATGATCCTTGAGGTCCCTTCCAACCTTACCATTCTATGATTCTATAATTCTATGATTCTATAAAAGAAAAAAATAGATATCTGGGTTGATAGACATAGGTTCTTGCTTACAGCATGTTAATTTTTGCAGAGGTGAAAGCATGAAATTCCTCCTGTGGAGATTATATAGCTGAAAGACCATCCCTGACAGGATTATAAAGTCATTTCATCATCTTGTATCTGTAAATACTGCATTCTCTGGTCTCACTGTTGCCAGGCCAGAAGGACAGGAGTTCATCTGCCAGGAGAAGGTTGTCTTTTCTCATTGTGCCCATTACAAAGGGCACCTCTTTGCTAAGAACTGACATTTCACTTCATGGAGGCTACATCTGATCAACTGACCTTCTGAAACAACTGATATAGGGTGGGTTTTGTGTAGGTAGAAGAAAAGACTCATGTCTGCACAACCAGTCCTCTGTAACAAATTAACTCCATTCTTTGGGCCCTTCACTCAGGATTCTCCTTTAGCCCTGAGCAGTAAGGCTGCATAGAATATCTTTGTTTATTTTCTGCATTTTAATATTAGAAACAAACATTCTTAAAGGTCTATTTTTTTTTTCTCCTATGCAAAAAGCAATTAGAGAAACCCACAGAGTGTAATGGAAGTGAGATCATTCTTTAGGAATTTAGAAAAGATAATCAAATTTATTTTTTTTTAAGAGCTATGGAAACTGTAAACCTGCTTCTGACACAGCAGTAATATGAGGTTGAGCCTTAGGCCCTCCTAAACAACTCACACATTAATTACTTGAGCAAAGTCAGCAGGATGAGCCATCTCCATAACAGTTGTGTCTACTGAAAAAATGCATTTGGGGTAAATAAAAAGTTTGATAATCCTTTCAGTGATGATTGCAATAATTTTTGTATCCAGCATTTCAGTTTTAGGAAAAAGCCAGGAGAAATTTGGAGATGTAGCAAGCCAATGCTTCTTTTCTTTTTCATTCCAAAATAAAGTGATTTAAGTGTTTCAAAAGAGAACAAAATAACAAAAACCTCAACAAAAACAACAACAAAAAAACAACCACAAAAAATGAAACAATTATCTGGTTTTTAGCCAATTCCAGTATTGCCCAGAGACCTTAACCAAGGAGCAGTACCATGCTGTGGCACCATATGCTCATATTTGTAACAGGCTTAAAAAGCTCTTAATACCACTGTAATTTAGACAAGATATTTCTCCTAAAAATATCCCAGATGTCCCAGTGTGGCATTTCTTTCCACCTTTCTTCCTAAAATAAGATAATGTTCTTTTGATTCAGCATGGTCACGTCATGTTAGGATGATTCTTTTGAAACATGGCTGAACCACAACCCACAGTAATTTGGAGAACCATCCAACAATTTCAGGATCCATCAGTGATCTTTGAGAAACACTTCTCTCAAGACATGGGGTGCCTCGGAGAAAATCCAGATGATGCTACCAAGACTGAATAATGTCAAAGCAAAGCTGATGGTGTAGAAATTACTGGTGTGGGATGCCTCAAGCTTCCTCCTTTCCTTTTCACCCAGTATCCAACAGATACATGGGATTATCTGTCCTTCAGTGTCAATGGTCTGAAAAGATGCCTCTCAAAGGGACTCGTGGGTTGGTTAACAGTGTTTCATCTACCATCATTGAGGTACTTGAAAGTGTCCAGAGAAGGGCAATGAGGCTGGTGAGAGGCCTCGAGCACAGCCCTATGAGGAGAGACTGAGGGAGCTGGGATTGTTCAGCCTGGAGAAGAGGAGGCTCAGGGGAGACCTTGCTGTCTATAACTACCTGAAGGGTGATTGTAGCCAGAAGGAGGTTGCTTTCTTCTCTCAGGCAACCAGCACCAGAACAAGAGGACACAGTCTCAAGCTGTACCAGGGGAAGTTTAGGCTGGAGGTGAGGAGAAAGTTCTTGCCTGAGAGAGTCATTGACTGCTGGAATGGGCTGCCCAGGGAGGTGGTGGAGTCAGCGTCCCTGGAGGTGTTCAAGGCGGGTTTGGACGTGGTACTTGGTGCCATGGTCTGGTCTTGAGGTCTGTGGTGATGGGTTGGACTTGATGATCTTTGAGGTCTCTTCCAACCTTGGTGATACTGTGATACTGTGATACTGTGATCTATGTAGGTAGCAGTGAGTATCTTTGTTAACAGGATCACTGCAGAGATAGCTCACACAGGAGAAATATTCTCCATTACAATTATTTCTTTCCATTCAGCATCCCCCGCATTGTCCCACACCCAGGACTAATTTACAAAACTCCAAGTGTGCAAAGCAGTCAGGGCAACTTAACTCTTCTGATGCCCTCCATACGGTGTATTTTCTTGCCTTTTGTGTTAGCAGGCCTTTTTTCCTCCCTCAAAGATAAACAAACACTCGCCTGACGCCAGGCAATTTTGGATGGAAGGGAGCATGGCGAAAGCCTGAGTCTGACACAAATTGGTCGGCAGGCCAAGGTGGCTTCATTCAGCTGCTTGCTTCGTTTGAATAACAATATCTTCTCAGTCATGGGGTTTTCCCTCCCCTTCTCCCTCTTTCTTTCCCCCCATGCAGGCCTGAGCAAAAAGGAAAAAAAAAAAAAAAAGGCTGTGTGAATTCGGGAGCCTGCTCGTGAACGAGCTGGCATCTGATACGTATTTATCGACGTTAATTGTGGACGTAATGCACCCCTGCCACTTCCCCACAGTTTGCCCTAAAAGGCTTTTCGACGGGCACAAAAGCAGAGGGTCAAAAGTGAGTTGACCCCTGGCAGAACGTACAATTATTGGAAACAGGCGGTACACCAGCAGCTGTCGAAACCCCACCGGCGCGGCGCGGGGCTCCCAAAAGTCGGAGGATGACTAATATGCTGGAGCTCTCCCCTCCGCCCCGCTAGAGCTGCCTACTTTCCG
Source organism: Eubucco bourcierii (assembly GCA_013396675.1). NCBI lineage: Eukaryota > Metazoa > Chordata > Aves > Piciformes > Ramphastidae > Eubucco > Eubucco bourcierii. The sequence goes on from VWZE01003733.1 coordinate 86,690, forward strand.
CAGGAAGAATGATGACCCTCCCTAGCAGCTGCAATAATTGTCTTCCCATTGTCCCCCAGCCCTCCCTCTGCCACCCCCTACAAGTGTCCATTGTGGCGGCGGAGTCCAGTTATTATATGCTGGGGCTGCTGCGGTTTGCGCCCAGCTGCCTGGCTGCTGACACACGAGCGTGAAGAGGGGGGACCCGCGTCTGCGAGACGGGACTCCGACATACCAGACCTTTTACATAAGTCAAACAGGAACAAATGACTCTTTATCAGCCCCTTCTCCCTTTGAAGTGGCGGCTGCTTATAGGCCCTTACAGCTTTTCCTCTTTAGCCCGAGCAAACATCCTCCTTTTGATATGCTACATGCTCATTATCTCTGCCCCATTTAATGATTTTTGATTGAAGGGTGGCAGCACAGTTGCCAAGAGGGTAGTTAAAGAGGCTCCACGCAGGCAGGAGGACAAGAAAGGCTTTCCTTGTGCAGCAGCCTAAATTTGGAGTTTCTTAACAGTGTGTTCTTGTTCTTAGCAGCAGATAAGGGCTGAGCGTGAAATTCTTAATTAAGCAGTAAATAGAGAGTGGGGTGTCAGCAGATGCAGCCTGTAGCCATGGAGACCAAGTCAGATGAAGGAGGGAGCTGAGACTCAGCGCCGGCCCCGGGCTCGGGGATGACTGACAGCTGAAGAATCCGACAAAGCTTGTAAATGGGATTAATTAGTTGGCTAATTATTTCATATAGTTAAATGTAAATAACAACAAAAAGAAAGCCAAGCTTGCAGAGTTAGGCAGGAACACATTCTGAAGGCCAGACCTTCAAGCACTCTCCTCTCCAGGTGGATGTGTGGACTTGGGAGTTTTTTAAGGCCAGAAGGGACTATTGTGGCAGCTTTCCCTGGCCTCCTGTAGAGTGTGAATCTCACCTCCTGAGGTTTCTAATGGCTTCATGTAGAGCTGGAGCATATTTCTCTGAAAAGACTCCAAGCATCATCTAAGGACCCTGCATGATGGAAAGTCCACCACATGCCACGAGTCTGCTCTGATGGCTAATTATAGCCACCCTCTCATCCTGCACAGAGGAGATTAGGAGAGAAATTAAGTGGAACACCAGAGGTAGGAATTTGGTTTTTTACAGACTTTGACCCAACCAACAACATTAGATATTAGTTACCCAACACTGAATTGTTGATCTAACTGCTATAAAAGTTCTTGCTGAGAATGTTCATAGCATGAATTATACATGTTAAGTGTTTTCATAGATTTACCCTTGTGTACTTCAGGTGATTCTTTCTTTCTGTATTAAAATGAAAAAAAAAAAAAACCAAAAACAAAACCATCATCTCCTCATATAATAAAAATCAGGATGCCAGGAAGGTAAGAGAAGGACAAGAAAATATCTGTGATGCAAGAGTAATATATGCTGTCCAGATTACTTTGCTCCAGTGTTTCCAAGATTGTCATCTCCCTTATTTTCAACAGCAGTAAAAGGCCAAGGTGTCATCTTCAGAGATTTCTCATGCTGCCTTCTTCATGAAATTGCTCTCCCCAGCCTCGTTGCCCTTCTCTGGACATGCTCAAGCACCTCAATGTCCTTCTTAAATTGAGGGGCCCAGAACTGGACACAGTACCATTCATAAGGATATTACATCAGAACAGGGCCAGGACATAGAACTAAGCTCTGGATCCTATTCATCTACATGGTTGCATTCCCAGCACAGCTTTGGCTCAGAGCAATGCACTCTGTCAGATGGTGATCAATAGTTTGGGAATTGGTCCAAGACAAGGATCTTTGCCAATTCAAAGCCTGGGTGCATACAGCCTGCTTTGAGAGATAAATGTTAAGCTGTATGGACATGAGCTGTGCAAGGCCAGGTGACTGCAGCACCAGAGATGGATGCAACAAGTGTGACCCTCAGACTGAGGTTAAAATGTGAGCTTCCCTATTTCTCCTCAAATGTACACTGGATGATTTTTATTGCTGTCAGACTAAGCTCAGTGGATTGCCCACCCTTATTCCAGCCATGTTTTCCTCTCCACTGTCCCACCAACTGTTCTAGTTGCTCATTCCTAAACAGATCCTACACGAGAAAGACATTTGAATGCCATCTCGGCAGTGCAGACCAGGAGAAATCCATTAAACCTAATGCATTAAATCAGTGACTACCTTTGCTGTTACTGTGAAAATCAGCATCTGTGCATATTATCTTCCACGTACAGCAGTTATAAAAGGCTAAGTCATGCTTCTCAAAGGCACTGAAATGCTTCTGTGATTCCTGATTTCACTATTCTTAATGATGGCAATGACCACTACTTTGCCTTTTACATATAGAACTTAGACTCCTATAAAAATCACTTACTTGTGAATAGGAATTCTAGAAAACATTCCAAATTAAAAAGCATAAATGAAACTTGAATAAATATCAGTAAATATCAGATTTTCTTTTTAAAAAATGCCCTTTCTACCTCATTATCTAGTGTACAAAGCCAACACACACTCACATGTAAAGGTCTTTGATGTCTTTGGAAGTTTACAGTCACAGGAAAAAACCTCACCCAGTAATCCGATTGCCTTCAGAGGGTTCAGCCCAGGTAGATTGCACATGATTAAATGTGTGATATGGGACCAGGGGACCACAGAGATCATGCCTTTTCCTCTCCAAAACACCAATTCAGATTCAACTGATGTGAAATAGCCTGCTATTTATGAACCAGTCTTTTGTTGATTGATCAGCCATTGGATAGATCAGATAGAGATGGGCTTGATGTGCATGCAATTGCCTGCTGGATTGATCTTTTTGAAGGATCTTTGCACTTATTGAAAGGTGGCCTCATAGAATCATAGAATGGTAAGGTTGGAAGGGACCTCAAGGATCATCTAGTTCCAACCCCCTGACATAGGCAGGGACACCTCCCGCTAGTACAGCTATGTCTGAGGCCTTATCTAGTTCTTGGGTTTAAATTAAAAGGACTTTACCTCTGTCAGCAATCTTGAACAAAAAGGTATATTGCATCCCTTACCCAAATATGTGAGCTTCCTCAGTCTGCTGTCAAGATACCAGTCACAGCTCCTATGATGTCCATATGAAGGCAGTGATTGGAGTGGCTGTCCAGTCCTTGCCCCACAGGATACCACAACCTCAGGATGGTCAGGAAGATCCTTGTGTTCCAACAGCAAGTAATTCCCAGCTGTGAAGTTGCTAAATGTCACTGAATACTAGAGAGAAGGAAACCAAAGTAGACATGGCTGTGATTAGAGCTCCATGGAGTGCAGACAACACAATTCTTTTGTAGAATGCATGTTGGAAACATGGAAAAGTGATGTAAAATTAAGTAGAAGGTTATGGTGAATGCACACAAAGTCAACTCCCCTCATCACTTTTAAAAGGTGCAGAGAAACAGTATCTTNNNAGGAGAGCTGCTCCAGCCCTCTGATCATCTTTGTGGCCCTCCTCTGGACCCGCTCCAACACTTCCATGTCCTTCCTGTGCTGAGGGTTCCAGAACTGCACACAGTACTCCAGGTGGGGTCTGACGAGAGCAGAGTAAAGGGGCAGAATCACCTCCCTTGCTCTGCTGGCCACGCTTCTCTTGATGCAGCCTAGGACTCGGTTGGCTGTCTGGGCTGCATGTGCACACTGCAGGCTCATGTTGAGCTTTTCATCAACCCAGACTCCAAGGTCCTTTTCCTCAGGGCTGCTCTCCAGCCATTCACCACCCAGCCTGTATTTGTGCTTGGGATTGTGCCTACCCAGGTGCAGGACCTTACACTTGGCCTTATTGAATTTCATCTTCTTAAAGAACAAAAGAATAGTATGCTTTGAGGCAGTACAAATTCTGTTGGTTCCTAAGCACCACAATGGATTTTCATCTGAGATGTCCAAAACCATCTTTCTGCTCCAAGTTACTACTGAGAGCTTCAAGGACTAGGTCATTTATATCTAAACTCTGCTTCAAAATGCAGAGAGATTTTCTCAGCACTTAATGCTTTTCCTCTCTCTGCTCACCCAGAAAGATGAAAGCATGATTATCTCTTCCAAATACAAATCTGAAATGATAAAAAATTCCCATGTTACCTGGAGCTGCTTGTTGACCAAAGGGTTGTCAAACATCAAAGTGTAGGTCTCTTTATCCAAGAGGAGAACCATCCAGCCGTGGAGGTCTGATAAAGTATCAGGTACATAATTGACTGTGGTTGTTTTATTCCTACTGTCACTCACAGTTAAATTATAGGGAATGCTTGGAGCCTTTTTTCTGGAGGAAAAAAAAAAATTATTATTTTTTTTTTCACTGAAATCTGTCATTTTGCAACTTTTACACTTCTGGGTTTATTTGAATTACAGTAGCATATGCTGCCTCTCCTTCGGAATGTGACTCCAGTTGTGTACTTCTTTGCATATACAGTAAGAAATGATCTCTGCCTGAAGTGCTGTAAAAAGAGAGAGTCAGAGAGTGGAGCAATAAAGGCACAGAGGATCAAAGCTTGTGCCAGAGCAGAGCAATGGCAACACTCAGGGTGCCAATTTCTCATCCATTAGCCTTGGGTTCAACTTCTCATCTTCATATTCAAGTCAGTTGATAGATTTTTTTTTTTTTTCTGATTACTCACATTGGAGGAGCCAAAGGTTTCACCAAGGTTGAAGGTGCAAAAAATTCCAAAAGCTGTCCAGATCAGCATTCAGTATGAATGTGGGACTGCTGCAGCCTGATGAAAGCCTACTGATACCATCTATTAGTACAGGTTAGGAACTGACTTGCTGGAGAGCACTGAAGGGGAGAGGGACTTGGAAGTCCTGGTGGGAGGATGGGCATGAGCCAGCAGTGTGCTCTTGTGGCCAGGAAGCCTAATGCCGTTCTGGGGTGTACTAGAAGGGCTGTGGTTAGTAGGTTGAGGGAGGTTCTCCTGCCCCTCTATTCTGCCCTGGTGAGACCTCATCTGGAGTATTGTGTCCAGTTCTGGGCTCCCCAGCTCAAGAAGGACAGGGAGCTGCTTGAGAGAGTCCAGCACAGAGCCACAAAGATGATGAAGTTGAACATCTTCCTTATGAGGAGAGCCTGAGGGAGTTGAGGCTTGGAGCTTGGAGAGGAGGAGACTAAGGGCTGACCTCATTCATGTTTATAAGTATGTAAGGGGTAAGTGCCAGGAGGCTGGAGCCAGGCTCTGCTGGGTGATGCCCAGTGACAGGACAAGGAGCAATGAGTGGAAGTAGATGCATAGGAGTTTCCAGGTGGACTTGAGGAAGAATTTTTTCCCTGTGAGAGTGACAGAGCACTGGAACAGGCTGCTCAGGGAGGTTATGGAGTCTTTCTCTCTGGAGATATTCAAGAACCACCTGGATGTGTTCCAGTCTGATCTGCTCTAGGTGATCCTGCTCTGGCAGGAGGACTGGACCAGATGATCTTTCAAGGTCCCCTGCAGTCCCTGACATTCTGTGATTCTACAAAAGCCCAGTATAATTTCTAGTACTTTAGCTCCACTGAGCATCCAAATGAGAATTTAAAATTCTTTTTCACTAGGACTTTGCACTCATAATTTCTGTTCAAGGTAGTCAAAGAAAAAAAAAGCCTCACTGCACAGATCAACAGTAGCAATGATATCATGAGTGGGCATAAATCCCTTCAGATGTGCAGTCTCTGGAGACATTTCTCAACTAAGAATAGGAAATAGCACAGTGAAGCTGGGTTGGGTATAACCACCCATCTTGAATTGCCCTCCAGGTACAAGTTCTGTCTTTTTCCTGCAAATGGCCTTTCAAATTATGCTAAACTGATCTTGATTATTTGGGCATTTGGCCAAAATAATCTCTTACTGCTATGATTGCTATTTCTCTTGGCTGGAAGACTGTGTAAAAGTCCAGAAATACAGAATGGCTTTCAGGAACTGCTTTGTTGCAGGCAACAAACTACCCAGAAGAAAAGATAAATCTAAAATATGGCTAACCCTTCTGAGGTTCAACCATTGAACATCCACTGCCTCTTCATGTCTGATAGATCAGGGATGTGTGATCATAAACCACTTGTTCAGAATAAAAGTCCCACCCTCAATCTTCAGCATCATGAATTCCTACAACAGCTCTTGAAAACCATGGAGAGCACAAATAACCAGATGGGTAACCAGATGAAAATATCATCTGCTTACCCATGCCCCCCTACTGCTTCATGTCTGGAATGACACTAGGGAGGTTTCCTCTCTTTCTAGAGGCAATGAGGAGCATCAAGCCCCTCCACAGGATGTCTGATGTGAGGTGGTCTAAAATATTCTTCTGAAGCTGATGTTTCTCCATGACCTCATGGTCGTCCAGAGGAGGCCACAAAGATGCTCAGAGGGCTGCAGCAGCTCTGCTATGAGGACAGACTGAGAGAGTTTGGGCTCTGCAGCCTGGAGAAGAAGGCAGCTGCAAGGAGACCTTAGAGTAGCCTTCCAGTATCTGAAGGGGGCCTACAAGAAGGCTGGGGAGGAACTATTGACAAGGTCTTGCAATGACAGGACAAGGGGCAATGGGTTTGAACTGGCAGAGGGGAGATTGAAACTGGATGTTAGGAGGAAGTTGTTTGCAGTGAGGGTGGTGAGACACTGGCACAGGTTGCACAGGGAGGTTGTGGCTGCTCCCTCCCTGCAGGTGTTCAAGGCCAGGTTGGATGATGCCTTGAGTGGGAGGTGTCCCTGCCTATGGCAGGGGGTTGGAACTAGATGATCCTTGAGGTCCCTTCCAACCTTCCCATTCTATGATTCTATTCTATGATTCTATGACCTGAATGAAATTGAGTGACAAGACTTCAAAAATTGAATTTTGATTTTAAAAACTGGGTTGAATAAATCCCAGGATAAGAACTTTCTCAATGTCCCCTTGGTGGTGGAGACTGCCTAAACTCATTGAGAATTTGATGCACCCTACATCTTCTCAGTAGCAACTGCCAGAGATTATTCCACACCCTGAGGATGACACCAGTTGGCACATGGTTGACTATGTCACTAAGGATTCAGGAGGAACTCTAGTGGAATTATCCAAAATTCTAGCAGAGGTTTTGTGCCATCAGCTCTAGCATCTCCCATTCCTGGCCCTGCCAACACTAGGCAGGCTTCTATGTAACTTGGGGTTGCAGCTGCACAACTGCAGTTCACAAGTTTTTTCCTGCTTCTTTCATTCTCCACATGCACATGGCAAATTGCTAAGGATACACATCTCAGGAGCACAGATCTAATTCTCATCTGAGCAGGAAGCTTGCCTGCTTGCCAAGACACTCTGCAGCCATGATTCTGCCAGGAAGATGAATGTAGCAGATTTATACATGAATCAAGTGCTGCTGCAAGGTGAGTTGTCAGTTTCACCTCTAGTCTACTTTGTCAGTTTTGGCATTTGAGCTGACAGTAAGCTTAAAAAACCTCATCTTTTATGCATATTTTAAATGATATTTCTAAATATTGGAGTATCACCTTACAACAAGCTACATCAGCATATTAGCCATACCTCTAGACTGGTTATAGCTTACTCAAGACAGGTAGTGCTGAAACTGATGTCATCCTGCAATTTGTCTGTATGTACTTGATGGTTTTTTGGTTGTTTTTCCCCTTGCTGCTTCAGAGACAAGACATAATTGCAAAAGCAGCCAATACAGAAGAGGGTTATCAGCAGATATTTTTCTCTTTTCGAATCAGTTCTGGTTTTGTTTTGTTGTTCTGGTGGCTGTCACTTGGGCTTCAGTTCTGGTTTTGTTTTGTTATGCTGGTGCTGTCCCTTTGGACAAGGATTTTCTGGTTATACAGAAACATTCAACTGAGAAACAGAGATGGGAAACAGGAGCAGTGTGAATCAGCAAAGAATCACTCAACCAGAAGATATTGGCAGACCAATGAAACTGACTGGAAGGAGTTTATAAGCCTTAAACTGCTTTCGTAACTACTTAATAAACCTCCTCTTATAGGCATTAACTGGGCCAGGATATTAGGCTGCTAATTAAGCAAGCAAATGACAACAAGCACATCATTGCCACAGTTATCAGCACCTGCACAGGTATTTGGGAGAACATTTCTAGCAGCAGAAGCACAGCACACATAATGTGGTGCAATGTTAAACCCTCCTGCATGTGAGAAAAGTGCTTTACTGAGTTACAGAGGTGCACAATGTCACAGCAAGTGACACAGACTCATGTCCATCCTCTGTGAACACTAAGTCATAGACTCATAGAATGGTAATGTTGGAAGGGACCTCAAGGATCATTTAGTTTTAACCCCCTGCCATAGGCAGGGACACCTCCCACTAGGACAGGTTACTCAAGGCCTCGTCCAATCTGGCCTTGAACACCTCCAGGGAGGGAGCAGCCACAACCTCCCTGGGCAACCTGTTCCAGTGCCTCACCACCCTCACTGTAAAGAACTTCTTCAGTCTAAATCTCCCCTCTGCCAGTTTAAACCCATTGCCCCTTGTCCTGTCATTGCAGGACCTTGTCAATAGTCCCTCCCCAGCCTTCCTGTAGGCCCCCTTCAGATACTGGAAGGCTACTATCAGGTCTCCTTTGAGCCTTCTCTTCTCCAGGCTGAAGAGCCCCAACTCTCTCAGCCTGTCCTCACAGCAGAGCTGCTGCAGCCCTCTGATCATCCTCATGGCCCTCCTCTGGACCCGCTCCAACACTTCCATGTCCTTCCTGTGCTGAGGGCTCCAGAACTGCACACAGTACTCCAGGTGGGGTCTGAGGAGAGCAGAGTAAGTCCACACAGGTTTGCTCATTACTCATTTTAGTCTTCATTGCTGGAAAAGCCTAATGAGACATCTTGAATCACTTTCCTCAGGGACTTCTCTGCAGTGCTGCCAGGAAGTTTTAAAGACAGAGAAGAAATGCTGGAAGGGGTGGGTAACTCTGGAGGATATAGGGAGGGATACATGTCACTACTTTATCTGTCAGGAGGCTAGGTGGAAATTCCATACAGCTTTAGGAAGTTTTAGATATTAGGAAGAAATGCTTCACTGTGAGAGTGGTGAGACACTGGTACAGGTTGCACAGAGAAGTTGTGGATGAACAATTCCTGGAAGTGTTCAGGGAGGTCAGGTTGGATGGGACTTTGAACAACTTGATTTGGTGGAAGTTTCCCCTGCCTATGAGAGGGGGGCTGGAACTAGATGATCTTTAACATCCCTTCCAACTCAAACCGCTCTGTGATTCTGTGACTCACTAACTGTCATGGTAGGCCTAAGCAGGCCAAAATAGGCTTGTGCATGTCCTGGCTTGCCCAGACATATTTTTCTGCTCTCCCTCCTTCTGCTTTGGGGAAAGCAACTCTAGGAAAGTGGACAAAGAATCTGGAGCCACTAAGTCCAGGGCCTGTGGCCTGCCCAGATCCTGCAGGAAACAAGAAACACAGAGTGGCCTTGTGTAACGCTGTGCTCTGCCCTAAAAAGGGTAAAGCAAGCCTATGGCTTCACCTAATATGGTGAATCTTGGCTAACTGCCATCCTGATTGGCTATCCTGTGTCCAAAGGCCCATTAGTCTCAGGCTATATGGATAAAAGGAGATGAGCACGGAGCACAGCCTGTGCTTTGCCATTACAAGGTGTGTGTCTGCTATTATACCTGTGCTCCACTATTGTATCTGCTCTGTCTGTGCCCAGACTGCACACCACAAGACATCTGCCTGCACCTGAAAGCCTACTGCCCAGAGGGAAGCCCTGGAGATAACACAGATCATCCAGAGAGCCAGGACCAGGTCAGAGCTTGTCTGTCTCCCTTCCCCAGCACCCAGAAGCCTGGGAAACTCCAAAGCCCCTAACGGATACCAACAGCAACCCTGCCACAAGCTTTGGGTACTGTTAGATAAAACTTTTTGTGACTAAATACCAAAAGCCTCTTGGAATCATTAATTGCTTTCTGCCACAAGCAGAAAGGAGCTCCTTCTGTCCACCTAGTGAGCAAGCAGTGTGCTGACCGCAAAGCTTTCTCTGCCAGTTTAATTGAGTTTAATTAATGTATATATTTACTAGATATTGCTAGATCCTGTTATAACCTGTATATAGTTTCCTCAAATCATAGAATCATGGAACAGTAAGTTTGGAAGGGACCTCAAGGGTCATCTAGTTCCANCAAGCAGAAAGGAGCTCCTTCTGTCCACCTAGTGAGCAAGCAGTGTGCTGACCGCAAAGCTTTCTCTGCCAGTTTAATTGAGTTTAATTAATGTATATATTTACTAGATATTGCTAGATCCTGTTATAACCTGTATATAGTTTCCTCAAATCATAGAATCATGGAACAGTAAGTTTGGAAGGGACCTCAAGGGTCATCTAGTTCCAACCTCCTGCCATAGGCAGGGACACCTCCCACTAG
>VWZE01003733.1:97334-110939 GCA_013396675.1 Eubucco bourcierii
GATGCAAAGAACCTATTATTATTATTATTAAATTGGTGATCGGGGTGATGCGAGTTCTGAATATTTAATATTAACAAACTATATTAATATTTTAAAAATATCATCTTGCAATAATTAATCACCCCTTCCACCACGCTAAAATAGTGAATGTGAATTCGTTAGCCAGTGAGTCATAGAATGTGAATCAAACTGTGCTGGAGACCAATCAGGATGCTCAGAGGGCTGCAGTAGCTCTGCTGTGAGGACAGGCTGAGAGAGTTGGGGCTCTGCAGCCTGGAGAAGAGAAGGCTTCCAGAAGACCTTAGAGTAGTTTTCCAGTATCTGAAAAGGGCCTACAGGAAGGCTGGGGAGGGAATATTGCCAAGGTCTTGCAATGACAGGACAAGGGGCAATGGGTTTGAACTGGCAGAGGGGAGATTTAAACTGGAAGTTAGGAGGAAGTTGTTTGCAGTGAGGGTGGTGAGACACTGGCACAGGTTGTCCAGGGAGGTTGTGGCTGTTCCCTCCCTGGAGTGTTCAAGGTTATTTTGGAGGAGGCCTTGAGTGACCTGTTCTGGTGGAAGGTGTCCCTGCCTATGGCAGGGGGTTGGAACTAGATGATCCTTGAGGTCCCTTCCAACCCTACCATTCTATGATTCTATGATTCTATGTATCTTAAACTAGACAGCTAACTTCCAGATGGCTGTTAAGTATAGCTACAAGGCCTCCCTCCCTAGACTTCAGAGACAGGGTAGACTTCTGGTTGATTCAGACATACTTTCTTCTTCAGTTAATTATTGTCAGTCTTTGGGATCACAGAATCATGGAGTCACTTGGGCTGGAAAAGATCTTTAAGATCATGAAGTCCAACTGTTACACTGGAGAATCTTTGTTTTGAAAAAGCTATTTGCTTTCCTACTGGAAAGCCTTTCTGAGGCAGAAGGCTTTGCATTGTGCCATGCCACAACAATCTGGATTCCCTGACTTTCAAATTGAAGTTCATTTTTTATCCAGTAAGGAAAGGGAGCAGGAGATATGGCCTGAAATTTCTGGCCTTTCCTTGACCTAGAATACCATGTCCCTAACTTTTACATACCTTGCTCGAGGTGTTGCTACCCACAAACACACACCCTACTCCTAGCTGAGTGCCAGCCAACTAAACCACATATTTGGGGAACTTGAAAAACTTTGCAGCTCTGCATAAAGGTTAACTGGTACAAGACAACAATGAGCCTGAGCCCATTTTCCCCTTGAAACGATGTCAGTGTGCTTGGTTTCTTTCACCTATATGCCAAAGGAGACACCAGAAATGGAAGCACCCTGCTAATAGAATTACCAGCCACAATTAGCACCATTTCTGTTTGCTCTAAATAGCCAGTGATTTCACTGTGCCCTAAATAGCCACCAATCTACCTCTCCTTAATGTTAATGAAGCAGAGTAGCTCTCACACACAGGACTATTTCTAATTCAGAGGATCTGAGGGAGCCTGCACGCATCATTAACATGGAGAGCTTCATTATCAGAGGAAAGAGCCTTCCCCTCAACTTCCCCTGGCTTTATTTGAAAGAAACTAGGAGGCAATGGTCTTAATGCAAAATTAACCCTCACTTCAAACTGCTGGAAGCCTTTACAAACTGTAAGGGAAGACAAAAATATAGGACGACTCACTGAAAAGGCTGCATTTTTATATTGAAGCAGGTTTCAATTAAGCAGCAATTTGCTTTAGAAATATGGCAGGATTGTTGGATAGGACTTTACAGTCTGAGTCACAATTTGCCAGTTGTAATTGCAACAAAAAAAAAAAAAAAAAGCTTATGAATTTAGCTCAAGTGCATTGTGCAGAACTGCTTGACATAGATGGGCCACAAAGGATTTATTAAACCAATCAGCAACATTGAGAAGAACAAATATTAACTCTCATGTTTATGTTTACCATTAACTTACTTATCCTAAGGGTCCATATCTGTGTGTACGAAGGCAGGCACTGTGGTGAGCTCCAAATGCTTTCTGTTTGATACATTTGGGTAATAATCCACTCTGATTATCCCTCTTCTAAAACACCACAGCAGCAAATTTCAAATGGGACACCAAATGTTTATATCACCAGTCCAATTTATTGCTAACCAAATGGAGGCTAATTCCGAATTATGACCATACCAAACACTTCACAGGCTTGATGCTGGACCCAAACCCAGTTTATTTTCTTTTAATCGCCCAAACCTTTTCAGCTGCTTTCAGTGTGTGTCTTTGTTCAGAGACCAAGGACATGAATCACAGAACGTTAAAGGTTGGAAGGGACCTCTGGAGCAGAGGTCATATAGTCCAAACTCCCCTGCCAAAGCAGGATCACCCAGGGTAGTCTGCACAGGAATGCATCCAGAGAGGTTTTGAAAGTTTCCAGAGAAGAAGACTCCACAACCTCTCTGTGCAGCCTGTTGCAATGCTCTGTTACCCTCATTGCAAAGAAGTTTCTCCTCCTGTTGAGGTGAAATGATTCAAATCTGCCTTGTTACTGTCAGCAAGTTTTTGTAGGCTCAGATATTTTTGAAAATAACTACATCTTTTCCCCTGATCCTGAGTAGCCACTATGAGATAGGCCTTTTAAATGTGAATCATAGAGGGATCTAGGTTGCAAGGGACCTTAGAGATCATCTACTCCAACCTTCCCACTATGGGCAGGGACACCTCTCAAACAGACCTCATCCAGCCTGGCCTTGAACACCTCCAGGGAGGAGGCAGCCACAACCTCCCTGGGCAACCAGTTCCAGAGTTTCACCACCCTTGTACTGAAGAACTTTTCTTAGATTCAGTCTATCCCTACTCTCCCTCAGCTTAACAGCATTCCACGTTTTCCTACTGCTAGACACCCTTATGAAAAGTCCCTCTCCAGCCTTCCTTCAGGTGTTGGAAGGCAGTTATAATTGAGATAGCCTCCCAGGAGCAGAGAGAATTGTGACTGACAAGTTAAAATGCTTTCATTTAAAAGTACATTTTCAGTTAGCTAATCCTGGCTTCCTATCTTGTTTCAGTTCTAAAATCAGTTCCCTTGCTCCTACAGTTATGGAATAGTATTTTAAGGAAAAATAAAATCAGATATAAATTTTGGGCTGGGAAGCAAAAGGTTCAAATATCTTTGCAGTGTAAACAGGATGTCAGGATAAATCTGCCAGTCTCTTTTCAGTGGTGCCCAGTAGTAGGACAAGGAACAAGGGGTACAAGCTAGAACACAGGAGGTTACACCTCAAAATGAGGAGAAACATTTTTATGCTGAAGGTGATGGAGCATTGAAGCAGGATGCCCAGAGAGGTTGTGGAGTCTCCTCTGGAGAGTTTCAAAATGTGCATTTCTCTGCATCCTGCCCAGGTGATCCTGTTTTGGCAGGAGGGTTGGACTCTTTGATCTCTAGAGGTCCCTTCCAACCCCAACATTCTGTGATTCTGTAACACATGATCAGAGGGCAACTGAGAGTGCAGACATTGGGAGAGGAAGTGTTGATGAAAAGCTCAACATGAGCCTGCAGTGTGCACATGCAGCCCAGACAGCAACTGAGTCCTGGGCTGAATCAAGAGCAGCGTGGCCAGCAGGGCAAGGGAGGGGATTCTGCCACTTTACTCTGCTCTTGTCAGACCCCATCTGGAGTCCTGTGTGCAGTTCTGGAGCCCTCAGCACAGGAAGGACATGGGAGTGTTGGAGCAGGTCCAGAGGAGGGCCACCAAGATGATCAGAGGGCTGCAGCAGCTCTGCTAAGAGGACAGACTGAGAGAGTTGGGGCTCTGCAGGCTGGAGAAGAGAAGGCTTCCAGAAGACCTTAGAGTAGCCTTCCAGGATCTGAAGGGGGCCTACAGGAAGGCTGGGGAGGGACTATTGACAAGGTCTTGCAATGACAGGACAAGGGGCAATGGGTTTAAACTGGCAGAGGGGAGATTTAGACTGGATGTTAGGAGGAAGTTGTTTGCAGTGAGGGTGGTGAGACACTGGCACAGGTTGCCCAGGGAGGTTGTGGCTGCTACCTCCCTGGAGGTGTTCAAGGCCAGGTTGGCTGAGGCCTTGAGTGCCCTGTGCTAGTGGGAGGTGTCCCTGCCTATGGCAGGGGGTTGGAACTAGATGATCCTTGAGGTCCCTTCCAACCTTACCATTCTATGATTCTATGACTGTGAGGGTGTTTCACAGCAGGTGGGTGTTCATCCAAAGGCTCCAGAGTAAGTAAACACCAATGGAAAATCAAAACCAGAGTAACCATTTTAACTCTTCTCAAGACTCAAAGACAAAGAGGTAGGGAGTCTGCCACTCTTTTCTCACTAACCCAGCAGCAGCGGCTGCGTTTGCAGCAACTGAATGCACGCACTACAGGAGAGGATATTAGACCAGATTTAAGAATTAAGGCTAGAAAGAAGAAAGTTAATCTTTCCCTCTGCAGCAGACTAAAAAGAGGGAAGCAATAAAAGACTTGAACTGAGCAGATCCCAGGTTTCTTCAGCGATAAGGGGAAAGCAAATGAAAAGGAACAAGAGGTAAACTTCCTTCTGGTGTACACAGCTGCACCGTGTTTGGAGCCCCCTTTGCCGCGAGGCAAATCCTAACGCTCTCCTCTTGTAAAAATTATGCATAATGTGAAGAAACTTTTAAAGCCACTTAATCAAGTTACGACAATTTTTTTTTTCCTAAATGAAAATTTGTTTTAATATTAATAGAGATCCATATTTTCATGATAATGTGGGTAAGCGGCGGCATTTGGAGCAGCCATGTCTAGCCTGCAGCCATGCAGCGCCGCGCCATGGCATAAGCTGCTCTTCAGACTGCTCAATAACTTGCTCACACAGAAATTTATAAGGACCTTTTATAAGCTTCAATTACATTTTTAAAAGAGATAAAAGCCCTCTTTAAAGGGCACTTAAGTGACACATTAGTTTAACTTTCAACTGGACTCGATGAAGAAGGCTTTTGCTACAGCAATGCACGCTTGGGAGTGGATCTCCATTTACTTGGAAGTTGTTGGATGAAGAAGTTGAGAAGAGAGAAAAGAAATGCCCAAAGTACTTGGGTTTGGTTTCTTTGCTTGTTTGTTTTTAAAAGGAAGGGAGTTGGTTTGTTTCAACAAATTCTTTACAGTGAGGGTGGTGAGACCCTAGAACAGGTTGCCCAAGGAGGTCATGGATGCCTCCTCCCTGCAGGTGTTCAAGGCCAGTTTGGATGTGACCTTGAGCAATCTGTTCTAGAGGAAGATGTTCCTGTCCACTGTGAGAGGGTTGGAACTAGATGATTGTGATGGTGCTTCCAACCCAAACCATTCTGTGAATCTATGTAAAGCTTGCTATTTTGTTTATTTCCAAACATATGTGCCAGGGGGAAAAAAAGGTGCTGGTACACTGCATTCATTCTCATCAGTGAAACACCACAAAGATTCAACTGTCCACATTGTAACCTAAGCAACTAAAATGATCCCAGACATGCTTATAACTGGCAACAATCACTCCTCTTCTACACAGCTCTGAAGCAGGGGATTTTTGTAAGACATTGTACTGATGGAACTTCCTTCATGTTTTGAGGCTGAGAAGTTCAACAACATGGCCATGGCCAAGCCTTGTCAGTTGCCCTCTGGGTCAGGGAATAAGCCTGAGGTTGTTGGGGTAGAAGATATACCAGGGCTCAACTCTCAAAGTCCATTACTTATAGAATCATAGGATGGTTTAGGTTGGAAGTGACCTCAAAGATCATCTTGTTCCAACCCCCTGCCATAGGCAGGGACACCTCCCACTAGTACAGCTCACTCAAGGCCTTCTCCAACCTGGCCTTGAACACCTCCAGGGAGGGAGCAGCCACAACCTCCCTGGGCAACCTGTGCCAGTGTCTCACCACCCTCACTGCAAACAACTTCCTCCTGACATCCAGTTTCAATCTCCCCTCTGCCACTTTAAACTCATTACTCCTCATCCTGTCATTACAAGACCTTGTAAATAGTCCTTCCCCAGCCTTCCTGTAGGTCTCCTTCAGATACTGGAAGGTTACTGTAAGGTCTCCTGGAAGCCTTCTCTTCTTCAGGCTGCAGAGCCCCAGCCTTTAAGAATTTTGGAGCTAGAGTCCATTCCTGAAACTCAGAGGAAGCAATCTGAATCTCCTCACGCTTTTCATTGAGAGTATGAACCACTCTAGATCATGAGAGACCACAGGAGATGAGAGCTTTGCTGCTGTTGTCTGAAATCTTCTCCTTGGACAGTGTGCTTTCATATCAAAAGATGGATTCTCTTGTGCTCTCATTTTGGCCAGATGATCAGCAAATGTGGGTTCAGTGCTTAAGGTTTGGGCTTGAAAGATTGCAATCTGCTTTTCACTCCTGGTTTTCATAGCATCTCTGTTTTACTGGCTAGAAGGCTTACCACAAGTAGTAAGAACAAGTAGCAAGATGGAAATCTGGTAGGTTGCATACTCCAGGGCCTGGCAGAGCACAACAGAAAGACTTCTTTCAGAGAGATTTTTTTTGTTCTTTGCTCATTAGAAACTAAAGCAAGCCAAGGAACAGTGCTTTCATCTTCTTACAGAGATTAAATTAACCCAGAAGACTGCACTGGTAAGAATTTTTTCCTGTCGCCCACCTGTCTTTATTCTCTCTGCTCAAGTCCTGCTCATTGTCCCAGTCATGCTTTGTTCTACTGATTCTAAAATATTTCCTTTTTCTTATGAATACTGTTCAAATATATCTGGGCAAAATTCACCCTTTTTTCTCTTTCTTCTTCTTTTCCCATCCCCTCATTCTGTACTTATGCTGTGGATGTTCTGTTAATTGACTTTCACTCCTCATCCCTTTCAACTCCATATTTTCCCAGTCCTATTCCTCTACAAGGTCCATTTTGGACCAGGCACTTCCTGACTTACCAACTGTAGCTGGCTGTGTGCTGATAGTCTTTCAACTTGACATGGTTAGGAAGAGTGTGTCCAGCAGATCAAGGCAGGTCTTCCTCCTCCTCTACTCTACTCTGGTGAGACCCCATCTTAATTGCTGCACTCATTTTTGGGCTCCCCAGTTTAAGAGACACAGGGATCTGCTGGAGAGAGTCCAGTGGAGGGCTACAAGGATGATTAGAGGACTGGAGCACTGCCTTATGAGGAGACATTGAGGGATCTGGGGCTGCTTAGTCTGGAGAAGAGAAGACTGAGAGGGGATCTAATAAATGTTTATAAATATCTGAGGACTGGGGTCAGGAGTGGGGACAGGCTCTGCTCACTTGCTCCCTGGGATAGGACAAGGAGCAATGGATGGAAGCTGCAGCACAGGAGGTTCCAGCTCAACACAATGGAGAACTTCTTTACTGTAAGGGTCCCAGAGCACTGGCACAGGCTGCCCAGAGAGGCTGTGGAGTCTCCTTCTCTGGAGACTTTCAAGGCTTGTCTGGATGCATTCCTGTGTGACCTGAGCTAAATTGTCTGGTCCTGCTCTGGCAGGGGGGTTGGATTCCATGATCTCTTTGGGTCCCTTCCAACCCCTGATATCCTGTGTTCCTGTGGTGCTGATTTGGCTGGCAGGAACTACTCAGGAGAGAGAACCTAGGAGCAGCATAGAGAGGATGCTCACTGTCTCTCAGGTTACTCTGTTAAGTACATAGTCTAACAGATAACTTTTGCTATTCAGACTGATTAGTATCTTTGGTGTAAGTTAACTCCCATCTCTAGCAGATGAATAATAAGGAAGGAAAAGAAAGAGTGCATGCTTGAAATAAAAGACTGATTGAAAAAGCACTATGACTAATCTCAAATTCTTAAGCAGTTTACTGGGAAGATCAAACTGAAGTCAGGGCTCAAATGTTTCCAGAGTCACCAGCAATGGTGCAGATTAACTCCTATTTGTACTCACTCCTTAACCAACTTTTGAGGCAAAGAGAAACAAAGTGCACTGAATGCATTAGCTATCTTGAATTATTAACAGTTACACTGTGGGAGCATTCAAAAGGCCTCAAATCACACTGCAGGCAACGTGAGAAGTTCCATCCACCCACACAACATCGACCCAAAGATCTGGTAGTCTATATAATCAAGGTAAACATGGACTAGAAAGGGAATTGATTTGCCTAAACCCTCACAGTCCAGAAAAACACCTAGCATGACTGTGTTTTGTCTTCTACCCAATATGCTTTTTGTTAAATCAGAAGTATTCTCAGCTCTAAATTTATTGCAGACTTTTGTTTTCAGTATGAGAAACAGTAATCAGATGCAAAGTCTGCAGGTAGCTCAGAGTCCTATGGTTTTCCCCTTCAATGGAACATTTGATTATTTCTTTTTTCCTACTTGGGAAAGGTTTTATTTTTCCTCCTTCTTCTAAGTCATGAATTATAAGACATGCATGAATTATTAACAGCCCTCTGACAGAGCACTTTGGGATTTCTGCCTGTGTACTACTAACCTGAAACAGCAAAAATCAGATAATGGTTCAGAGTTGTACTTCAAAAAGAAAGTGAAATGTTGAGCAGGGCACTGGGAAGTGAAGGTGGTAAGGAAAGCAGGCATGGTGGTAAGAACACTAAAAGCCTTTTTCACAGCTCCCCCCCACTTTTGTTTGCCTTTTTTTTTTTTTTTTTTTTTTTTTTTTTAAGCCAGGAATTCACAAGTGTCCTATTTGAGTAGCAGGAGTGGTGAATAGTACTTGGCTGAGCAGTATTTCTCCACTGGATCTCTTCAGCTTCCAGATGCTCAAAAGCAGGAAGAAGCCCATCTTGGAGACCCAAGTGCAGGACTGAGATGGGACAAGTGGGATCTGTGCAACTACCAAAGCTGATGGAAAAAAAGTCTGTATCCTAGGACTGAGTGGGATACAAAGGAGTGCTAGTAGGGGTTACAGATGGGATAGCAGGGTGAGAGAGATAAGCAGCTTGCTGAGAATATATGAGGAAAATTAAACATTGCTAGGTTATATCTAAATTAGTAAATAAGTGATCCAAAAACTGTCCTCTGGCCTGGAGGCCAACTGGCACACATAATTCACAGAGCCTTACACAAAACTAAATTCCCTCCCAAACATATGATCATAGAATCACAGAATGATTCAGGTTGGAAGAGATCTCAAAGCTCATCCAGTTTCAACACCCTGCCATAGGCAGGGACAGCTCCACTAGCACAAGTCACTCAAGGCCTCATCCAACCTGGCCTTGAACATCTCCAGGTAGGGAGCAGCCACAACCTCCCTGGGCAACCTGTGCCAGTGTCTCACCACCCTCACTCTAAATAACTTCTTCCTAAGATCCACTTTAAATCTCCCCTCTGCCAATTTAAATCTACTACTCCTCCTCCTGTCATTACAAGACCTTGCCAATAGTTCCTCCCCAGCCCTCTTGCAGGTTCCCTTCAGATACTGGAAGGCCAATCCAAGGTCTGCTCAAAGCCTTCTCTTCTCCAGGCCACAGAACCCAAAGTCTCTCAGTCTGTTCTCACAGCAGAGCTGCTGCAGCCCTCTCAGCATCTTCATGGCCTCCTACGGTCTCACTGCAACACTTCCATGTCCTTCCAGTGCTGGGGGCTCCAGAACTGCACACAGTACTCCAGGTGGGGTCTGAGGAGAGCAGAGTAAAGGGGCAGAATCCCCTCCCTTGCCCTGCTGCCCACACTGCTCTTGCTGCAGCCCAGCACTCAGTTGCTGTCTGGGTTGCGCTCACACTGCAGGCTCATATTGATCTTTTCATCAACACAGACCCCCAGGACCTTTTCCTCAGGGCTGCTCTCAGCCATTCACCACCCAGCCTGGAGCTGTGCTTGGGATGATTCCTACATACAGACTGCAGGTCGGAAATGTTCCCTCTCCTCTCTCTCAAATCATGCCTGAGAATTGAGTGAGAACATGGAGGTAGAACAAAGCCAATGCCAGAGACCAGGCAGACAACAACATGGACTAAGTTATGCCAGTGTGCAGACTTTTGACCTAGGCTGGGACCCAGTAGAGAGGCAGGAGCTTTGGGGCTTTATTCAGACCCAGCAGATCTCTTAATATAAAACTTACTAAGCAGCACCCAGGCCAATGTATTGAAAGTGGAATGGTTACTTACAAATGGAGAGCCAGACGGTGGAAAATAAGGTCACTGCCACAAACACTGCCACCAGAAGCTTGACTGAAGTTGGCACTGGCTGTGCATGATGCTGGAAGGATATCTGTGGAAGCAAGGAGATGACTTCCTTTCTGTCCTGTGATAGAGCCGTCGAGATCCTCCAGGATGGCAGAGTGAGGAAAGGGGAAGGACACTTGGACAGGTGAGTTGATGAAGGCCAAATGTTCAGCACTCACTGGAAACCCACCTGGGGAAAACAAGCAGCACTTCAGAAACAGAGACTGACCTCTTCGAGTAATAGGCCTGAAGACATCTCTGGAGAGAAAGAGATTAGCTTCATTTTGCCTTTGCTTTGGGAAAAAAAAAAAAAAAAAAAAAGAGGAGATTTGGGAAAACAAATGAGTTGAGATGGTTTAGGAGCTGCCATTGCTCTTCTAAGGCCAGGTCCAACCTGTGCAGCACCCTGCTATGACAAAACTTGTGCTTGCTTAAAGACCTCTCTGATCTAGGCACTGCTCCTGACCTTACCAGCACCTTTTCAGTGCACCCAAACATTTCTTCACAAGTCTCACCACCAAAAGCTACAGCCCCCAAAACACTGATTCTTATAGACCCTTTCTGCCTTGTTAATGAAGTAAATTCTTTAGAAATAAGAACTGCTTATGGGTTTAAACTGGCAGAGGGAAGATTTAGACTGGATGTTAGGAGGAAGTTGTTTGCAGTGAGGGTGGTGAGGCACTGGCACAGGTTGCCCAGGGAGGTTGTGGCTGCTCCCTCCCTGGAGGTGTTCAAGGCCAGGTTGGAGGAGGCCTTGAGTGAGCTGTACTAGTGGGAGGTGTCCCTGCCTATGGCAGGGGGTTGGAACTGGATGATCCTTGAGATCCCTTCCAACCTTACCATTCTATGATCCTCTGTGTGTGTAAGCATACCTGTGTGCATATGTACAACACCTGGCACCATAAAAGCTTGGCTGAAAAGTGTGGCTGGAGGATCTTCTCATCACTGTAACGCACATAGTTACAGAAGGAGGACCGTTCATGAAGACTAAAGCCCAAGAAGTTTTGGAGCACATCAGTATTTCCAGAAATGTCAGAAAATCATTGCCCTATGAATCACAACAAGTCAGTTTTTGCATGAGCATTGATGCTCCACATTGGTCATTATTTGAGTACTTTATCCTGAGTTATAGCCTCCCTGAGTCAGATTTTATCATTCCTCCTGTCCTTTGATCTAATTTTTCTTCTCTATTATTATGTTATTGCAGGGCACTATTCATTTATATACAAATATATTTAAGGGGTAATTGCAGCTGGAACATTCTTCAAAGAGCCTTTGGGTATCTCTTCAAAGCTCAGGAAGATGCTTACACATTATCTTAGGTAAATTCACCTAAGGTTTAGGCTGGCCTGAGGTAGGAGGCTGGAAAATCTGCAAGGTTTTGTTATAGCTGTTAAAGAAAACATTGCTCTTGAAATTTTACTTCCAACAATGAAGAAGCAGAATAAAGTCAGTATATAAAAACTCCTTCCACTGAGAAAATGAATTATCAGTGCAAACCCAAGGATATCTTTGCTTTAAAAACATGATAGATTGAGCTAAGTTATGAAGCTATATCCAGGAGGGATTGGAGAGAAGTTGCACTATCAGCCCATGCAGAGCAGGACAGCTCAGGTGTCTAGAATGTCTCACCAGCAATGTCAACAACTGCACAAACTAAAGAGGCTGAGTACTGCTGAGGACCTGGATGAAGGCACAGACTGTTCCCTCAGCTTGCTTGCTGATGGCTCAAAACTGGGAGGAGTGGTTGACACACCAGAAGGCTGTGCTGACATTCAATGAGACCTGGACAGGCTGGAGAGCTGGGCAGAGGAGAACCTAATGATGTTCAAGGGCAACTGTAGAGTCTTGCACCTGGGGACAAATAACCCCATGAGTCAGGAGCTGACCTGCTGGGTTCTGCAGAGAAAGACATGGGAGTGCTGGTGGACAACAAGTACACCAGGAGATAGACCACTGCAGAGGCTGCCCAGAGAGGTTGTGGAGTCTTCTCTTGAGATTTGCAAGACCTGTTTGGACATATTCCTGTGTAACCTGGTATAGTCTTACCTGTGTTAGCAACGGGGCTGAAGTAGGTGATGGCCAGAGGTCCTTTCCAAACCCTACTATTCTGTGATTCTAGGATTCTATGAGGACTGGTTATTAGACTTATCTCTACACTTTTACCTCAGAGATTTTCCCAGATCACCTGAGCTGCACAGCCAGAACAGCACTTATCTTGCATTATCACCATGATATGCCTCCCTGTAAATGGGAAAAAGCTTCTGTCAAAGAATTACAGAGTGGTGGGGATTAGAAGATCTGGACATCATTTAGTNCACAGCACTTATCTTGCATCTAAATTATCACCATGATAGGCCTTCCTGCTGTAACACAAGTACACCTAGATCAGGTTGCACAGGAATGTGTCCAAGTAGATTTTGGAAAAGTCCAGAGAAGACTCCACAACCTCTCTGGGCAGCCTATGCAGTGCTCTACCACCCTCAAAGTAAAGAAGTTTCTCCTTGAGTTCAAGTGAAGCCTCCTGTGGTCTCATTTGTGCTCTTTGTCCTTGTCTTATCACTGTGTTACTGAAAAGAGTTTGGCCCCATCTGCTTGAACACCACCAGCCTCCCACCCCACCCTCCTCTTTAGATATTGATAATCACTGCTGAGATCTCCTCTCAGTCTGCTCTTCTCCAGGCTAAACAGCTCCAACTCTCTGAGGCTTTCCTCATGAAAGAGGCACTCCAGTCCCATCATCATCTTAGTAATTATCCATCTGTCTCAGCTGGGAAGTGAAATAGAGTGACAATTTGAAAACTCTTAAGACAGTGAAACCTAAGGAGAGCAGGAATACAAATACCTCAAAACCTAGCTCTTGATAACTCACCTATAGCAAAAACAGTGACAAGAATACAGAAAAAAACCCAACCAAAACCTTGAACTCATATATGGGCTGTGGTGTGGTTTGGTTTGGTGGTTTTTTGTTTGTTTGTGTGTGGGTGGGTGGGTTTGGATTGGTTTTTTGTTCATTTTGTTGATTGTTTGGTTTGGTTTTGCTTTTGGTTTTTCCTGTGGATTCAGCTGAAATATCTATCAATTGTTGTCTGTGGAAACTATCAACTTCTAAACATCTGAATCTGAAATGAGAGGAAGGCAGGGACTGTGAAAACCTTGCTGAACAAGTGCAATTCGAACTCACCCTGCCCTTGGTGACAGCCAGAACAAGTCCTGATTGCTGTGCAAGTGGTCACATCAAAGTTCCTGAAAGCTGTGTTGGAGATGAATAGCTGATATCTTCTGGGAGTTTTTAGTCCTGCTGACATACAGGTGCTATCCTGGGATGAAGAAATTAAGAGCACAGGGAAATATATTAATCTCCAGTTCAAAGGATGCAGTGGCTGGGACTAAAGGATGTGACTGCATTCAAGTCCATGGTTGCGGGGCAATAAACTCTGTCTGAAGGACAGATCATAGAATCATAGAATGGTAAGGTTGGAAGGGACCTCAAGGATCATCTAGTTCCAACCCCCTGCCATAGGCAGGGACACCTCCCACTAG
>VWZE01003734.1:19407-36656 GCA_013396675.1 Eubucco bourcierii
TTGCAGTGCACTCTGCCTCTTTTTTTTTTTTTTTTCTGTAAATCACTGATTGCCTGTTGCCTTTGCTTCCTTTTCTGTGGCCTCAGCAGTAATGAAAACTTGAGGAGAGCTGCAGCATCTCTTTGTATATTAAATATTGCATACGTTGAACTACATTTACAAATAACGTTTTGGAGCTAGAAGAGTGAGCAGTTTGACCCCCTCATTTCATTTCAGGAAATTGCATTGTCTAAGGAGAGGCTAAAGTTAGAAGGGGTATGGGGAGGGTTGTGTGTTTTGGTAGTGTTTGTGTTGGTTGTTTGTTTTTTACGCTGAGCAGCTCTCCCAATGGATGAATCATGTGGGTGTAACTTATGGCACTTGATAGAAGGTAGTCTGTCTGAAGGTGTATGTATACTAAGATTACCAGGGTCATTTAGAAATTACTTGGAACTCCTGAAATGTGAACATAATATTTTATAAGTATTTGTTACTCATTGTCTAACATATCAAAATACATTTGGTTAGGTAGGCAAATGAAGGTGAGATACATGGCCTAAGTTTTGAAGGATGGGTTACTGAGCACTGGAAGAACTGCACATGCAGTTAATTCAGAGAATAATTTCTGCCAAAAATGTTTTCTTGGAAAATAATTTTCAAGAGCACAAGGAAAACGAGAGCTGGTGTTACACTAGAACGAGGGGATAGGATTGAACAATCGTCAAAACGTTTGGAGATTGTGGAAACATTTTAGGCTTGTCTTCATTTTAATAAACTCTCTGAATTCTTGTGTAACACTACTTCATTAATCTAAAACTAGATGGTTTAGATTTCATTGAGTGAGACTTTAAAGATCTTTCCTTCTTTCTTTGCTTCATTCCTTCTGTATTTTCCTTCTGTCTTTCTGTCCTGTGCTTGACTCAATTGCTTTTGTGCCTAGTCATCTTCATTTTACTGAAAGCCACAAGAAACAGACATGACTGATTTGTTGGCCTGTGATGGTTTGGGAGTTCCCCGCCCCCCCCACTTTGTAAAATGACCCAGACTAGAACTCAGCAGGCTGGAAGTTAAGGACTGAAGCTCTATTTACAGCTCAGCACAATGTACAAGCAGAGATAGACACTATAGACAGGAATAGTTACAGACATAGACAAGTTAAAGGGAATACAGAAACACAACTCCCCTCCCAGAAATCAGAGACCCCAGGAGGGGCTCCCAACCACCCTTCCACCTTCTCCCCACCCATATAACTTACCCCAAGGTTTGCCTTATGTGCAAGGTGAGCTTGGAGGATCAGCCAGGAGGGTTAGAAGAAAAGTGGTTAGTGAAGATTAATCAGCAAAGAGGAAGCCAGAAGCTAGACCGCCTGAGCCGCTGTTCCCCCAGAGAAAGACAGACTGCAAATGCCTTATCTAAGTTTTGGTTTCTTTTACCCAAACATCTCAGCCAGCCTATGAGTGAAGCAGGCATCACCATGTTTTCCTTTCACAGCCTATAGTGTAATTTTCTCTATTAAAATATTCTAATTAGCCTCAAACCAGCAAATGGCCTGACCTCAGTCAGGTTGCTGTCTTCCTTTTAGGAAGACTATTTGCTAAATCAAAAGATTAGGTATTCCCTTTCCACTGCTCATGAAGCCCACCTTCACCTTAAAACAGTCCCTCCCAGTCTTTCAAGAACTGCAACTGCTTAAAGAAAGTAGCAGGTTTGAACGAAATATTTAGTTGCCTTTGGATTGGGTTAGTCAGAAAATGAGACTTGGTGATGAAAGAAGTTTTCTCTGGCTTTGGTTATGTGAACAGTTTTTTAAAGACAGTGATACAGTTTAAATCAGAGCCATGAAGGCCCTTCCTACCCCTGGCCCACATCATTGACCCTATGCCACCACCTCCTGGTAGGACAAACAAGAAAGCCAAAATGTGGGAGATATGAAAACAGCATGTTGAAGAGTTTGTGACTTGATTGTTCTTGAAGGGCTGGTCATTTCAAGTCATGTTCTTGAAACCCTGCCTTTGTATGGTGAAAGAAATGTTTGCCTTTCCCAGGAAAGGTACTGCTTAAAGTAATAGATACAGTAATATCTTGATACATAGTGACCCCAGGTGGTATCCACCTTTGGCCTAGTACATGGGTTTTCTTTAGGTAATCAGCTTCTGAGTCTCTTAGTATATATTATTTAATACACAGAAGACGATTTGCTAAACTACAGTTTAAGACCGTTTAAGAAGCAAGTAGGATGGTCTGAGTAAATTGTGTGAAATCTAAATGTGCTGCCCTGTTGTTCTTCTTGAAACAGGAAGTTCTTGCTCATATGGAGTGTCAGAGGCCTTACGAACTTTTTCAACTCTTAGCACAGGAAAAATCTACTAGGAGTTGAAAATTTTGGTGAAAGTCAGCTAATAGTATTAAAAAATTACTGTATCGTATTTTTCCTTTAAGGTACATTCGTGTCCTTTTAAGATAAACATTTACCTGCCTTGTAAGTTGAAGAAAGTATGAGATGGGATGGTTATTGGGCAGTTTTTATAAAGGTAGTGGAAGTGCTTTAAAGAACATTCCTTGTATTTTGTTTCTCCATTATCTAAGGTCTTTACTGCCATAAAAAGGTACTTGAACTGCTGGTATCACTGCTGTCGTTCACACTTGCATTTGTATGATAAACTACAAAGCATCCCTATTGAGTCGTTGTGTTTGGGATATTCTGGCTGGTGTTGGTCTTCCAGGCTCCCTCCATTCATTCACGATTGTATCACCCTCTCTGCCGGTAAATTCTTGGTATTATTGGGTACTTGTTGTCGCAATACTTCAAAGATCTCCTTGACTTTAGCAAACACTAAAAATCTTCCTCCTCTCTCTGCATTTCTACATTTGTAAATGGTGAGTGCTACTACTATTGTGTCAGACTTAATTGTCATGCAATTTGTATCCAAAAATTGTTGCATGTACCAGAGTATCTTCTGACATGGTGTATTTTTTTTTCCCTGATTGGATCTTGATATTTCTTCATTATGATGAAACAACCTACTTATCAAGCTTATGGCAAGGACAATGTCTTCACAGTCTTAGGTAATTAGGAGAGGTGGAAAGTATTGACTTTAAGTTGATACGAAGCTTACTTAGAACAAAAATATTTTATTTGAAATGTCTATGTAATGGCAACAGCATACGTAGAGATATGAGAGGAAATTCAACATCAAATGGCTTCATTATACCACATCTGCTTAGACAGTATTTCTCTGGAATACTAACCAGTCACAGCTGTATCCCACCCCAGGACTTTTCTTAAGGATTCAGTTCTCTTCAGTGTGCTTCACAATCTATGACAGAAGATTGGAAATTGATGGAAACACTGCTGGTATTTTTCCTGTAGAGCTTTTGCTAGGTGATTCTTCTGGGAAGGCTGCATTTGCCCAGCTCTCTGAAGAGGTGAGCCTTCTTGTGCATGTTGTTTTACCCAGGAGTGAAGAGCTGTCTTTGGAGGAGCAGTGGGGCTTTGCTCTGCTTGTCCCTGGATGCTCTCATGGCTCCTTAAAGGGAAGCTTTTCACAAAGGAAATCCATGATCAATGTAGCTCTTGGTTGACTTCTTCCAGTGTATCCCTATATTGACCAGGACAACCCATTTCTTGTCATCCTTTAAATTCACTCATGTACATCAGGGAATGCAGAGTTGGAATTTGCCAGTTTATGCACATGAAATGTGTGTCCTGTGCTTGCAGAGAAGGACTCCACTACTCCATCTAGCTAAGCTGATGGTGCTTGATCTTAACAAAAATGTAAGTAATGCGATTTTAAGAAGAGGTAGATATTGGGGGTGGGAGGGGAGGGAAGGGGAGATGTTATCCCCTGTATTGCCTAATGCAGCACTTTTACATCTGTTATTTGGAGGAATAGCCATTCCACCTTTGACTGGTGGAATGTAGTTTGGTTTAGCTGTGGGTGAGCTGTTTATCTGCAGCTGTAAGATTATCAATTATGAACTCCAGTTCTTGGTTTTTCCCTGAAAATGAGTTAAGGATGTGTATATTGCCATTACTAATCAGAGGATGTTTTTATGGGAAACATCATTTCTGTGCTCAAGTTGTCTTAATGCTTCTACTGGCTTTTACATAACAGCAAAGCTGTATTTATGTTCCAGATGATTCAGAAAAGGGGACTATCCTGTTTGCTTAGGCATGTGCTAGCTTGAAAATGAAATAGAAGCAAGTGCAGATATCTTGAGGGAAACTTAATAGTGGTGTTTCGAAACACCCATTATTTCCCATTTAAGAAAAACAACCCCCCTAACCCTACTTTTGTTTGTTAATCACGCGGTTGGCCTGAACAAAGCCTCTTTGGCATGAGGACCTGAGCCAAAGCACAGCAAAGCTGTATAGAATCATGGTTTTGAGTCTGTCTCTTGAGCTCACTTGCCACTGTAGGGTAGAGCTGACTGTGAAAGCTGTCTCCAGTTGCTGACCTGGTCACTGAATGGCAGCTTCAACAGGCAGTTCTGGTTTCTGAAGCTATTTCTCCTGTAGCTCTTCTCCTCCACGCCCTCTCTGAAAGGCCTTTTGGCTTGGCGCAGGCTCAGTTCTGCTGGGGACTGGGTGCATTGGGTTGGTAATGTAGCCTGCATGCAGTGACTGGTCTCTGTCAGTCTGGAAAACTGGGATGGTAGTATATCCTTCCTTCCACCCTTTGTTTGTGTAATTATTTAGACTAAACTTTTTGGAATAGAGACTTTCTATGCCTAACACAACACTATCTCGACATTGGCAAGAAGCTCTTGGGACAAACTTTACTTGAAAATGCTTGAACAGGAGATTGTCAAATGGGGGGAGTTTGGTTATCTGTTGCTCAAATGGGGGGAGTTTGGTTATCTGTTGCTCTTTTTACATCATGTGGTTAATTGCTTTCTTTACTGCACCATTCCATATTATGCTTCAAAATGTCAGTTACTCCTACATGCTGATTGGTGACCTACACCTTCATTTGCTTCACCTTTGAATTTGGCCCTTGTGTTTTATAAGATCCATCCATGTGTAATTTAGACACTCCAAGCAATTGAAGAGTTGGAGTGTTGATGGCAAGAAATTGCAACACCCTAAAAGTGGGAGATGATAAACTCCTTTCTTTGTTCAGATTTCATCATGAAGCTGGCAAGTGAGCAACCCACAGGGCAATAAGAACAAAAAGGAGCGTTTAACTGTCATACCAAACCCAGTCTTTTCTGCAAGTGAAGAGTTCAGTAGGGCTTCAGCTGGCAATCACTTGCTTTCAGTTTCTTTGAAGTGAAAGATGTAAGGAAAGCAGTGTTGAATTACAGGGTTAATCTGATGTGAGTTTAGAGGTTGACATACAAACAAGCTCCTTCACATAGCATAGACTAAAGCCTGTGGATCTTCATTCGTATTAAGTCTTTCTGTGTATGGGTGACAGGGCAGGCCTAAATGGGGAGCAGGAAGGTTCTTCAGTGTAACGGCATTGAGAAAAACCAAACATTATATACAGACTTTTATTGGTGGTTCTGCATGCTGTGCAAGCAGAACCTGAAGAAGATAATGCAAGAAACTGTGTTTTCTGTTTAGTACTGCTCCTTTCCCGTTGCCTGCCAGATCTTCAGGTGACATCTCCCACCCCCCAAACACAAACGTCACCATAAACACGGAGTAACTAAATTCCAGTTTTTCTAAAGGCAAGCATAAAGTGACCAGCACAGTGACCAACACTAATGCATTTGGATTTAAAAGCAAACAAACAAAAAAACAACCCCAAAACAAACAAACAAAAAAATTAAAGGAGGCAGATAACAGAAAATGTTGGGTTTTCAGAAAGTGAGCTTTCAGTGCTCTGCCATCCTGGGGAGTAAAATGAACAGGGTGCAAAGTCTGCACTGCACATCATAGTAAGGATTTCGGGTGCAGTGATGGCTAATGTGATACAGAGGTCCACCTAAAGTCAGGGCTGAAGGAGGAAGGGTGTCTGCAGCCTGATGTGTTAAAATCTTAAGAAGAAATGATGCCAGCATCAAGTCGTTACAGATGCTTTGGGGGGAGTCAGCATGATGAATACAGTGCAAACATAAAATGATTTCAGGTTGTGTTGCGTTTTGGTAGGTTACAACTGTGGAATGAGCTTTTCCTGAGTCATTTGTTGTGATTGTTCCTCTTGAGTTCTGCTTCTGTTAGCTGGTGGATTAAGCGAGTGAAATGGTCAAACATGTGGCAAGGTATGAGGAAAGTGGAACAAGTATCTGTTCTTACACTGTTATTCATGTAGGAAGTCAGTTTGATTTACAGAGTTGTAAGAAGGAAATATTTGATGGGCATGGGTATTTCAGTGCACTCTGGAAGTTATCTAGTTCGCTCAAGTGCCTGAAGTCATTGCAGGGCATACAGTGAAGCTATGGAATATGGAATTACTGTGCTGAAGGAAAATAAAGAAAGACAATAAAGAGAAGGCTGCACCCTAGAGATACACTAACTATTGAGAGTCAAGCTGTCTTCCCCCCCCTTCCACCCTGGAGAAAGGAAGTAAATCCTTTATTGCTTTTGGTGGTAGGTATATTATAATTGGTTGTAGTTGAATATGAATTGCATACAAGAAGTTAGGAGAAGGATTTTTGCTAGGTGAACTACTGGGAAGTACAATCATCAAAATAAAATTACTAGAAGATTTAATAGAAAATGAGGTAGTAATTAGAAGAATATCCACTTTTGGTTGTTGCCCTGAAGAATCAAGGCTCACGCTGTTCCAGTATATCTTTGCCTCCATTCTTGACAGGGCTATGAAGACCTCAAGGATGTTTAAATTCCTTGGAACAGATAGTCATAAAGTGTTCAAATAGCTTCAGCAAATAGCTGCAGCAGAAGCACATTCCCCTGTAGAGACCAGAGACATCTTATGGCTAAAGAAGGCACAGGTGCACCCTCAGGGGCAGTAACCCTAGACAGCTTTGTGCTTGTAACTCATCACTCTTCTACAGGTACCAGAGTCCAACAGGAGTCCTGGAGAACCATGGTCTTGCTAATGCCCTTGTTCACACAACAACCCATTGCTTTTGTGGCATGGTTCACTAGTTAACCCTTGTGGCATTTTGAAAGTCACCATGAGATATTTGCCTTGCTCTTTAGCAGGTATAGATGCATGCAGATAAAATGATTCTCCTTACTATGGGCAGTGTGCTTAGACTTTGCTTCAGATGAAGAAATTGATATGCAACTATGATTAATTATAGTGGGGACCTTGGTAGGCTTGAGAGATAGGTCAATACCAAGCTTATGAAGTTCAAGAAAACCACATGCAAGGCCCTGCACCTGGATCGGGGCAATCCCAAGCACAAATACAGGTTGGGCAGGGAATGGATAGAAAGCAACCCAGAGGTAAAGAATTTGGGGGTGCTGGTTGATGACAAGCTCAATGTGAACCATAAATATGCATTTGCAGCTTAAAAGTCCAACTATGTCTTGGGCTGCATAAGAAGAAATGTGACCAGCAGATTGAGGGAAGTAATTATTTCCCTTCTACTCCACTCTTGTAGTACTTTGTCCAACTCTGGAATCTCCAGCACAAGAAAGACATGGAACAGTTAGAGCAGGTCCAGAGAAGTGCCGGAAAGATGTTCAGAGGACTGGAGCATCTCTCCAAAGAAGATGAGCTGAGAGGGTTTGGCTTGTTCAACCTGGAGACGAAAAGACCTTATTGCAACTTACCAGTATTTGAAGGGGTCCTACAGGAGAGCTGGAAAGGGACTTTTTTACAAAGGCACAGAGCAGCAGGATAAAGGAAAATGGCTTCAAAGTGAAAGAAGCTAGATTTAGATTAGACATTAGGAAGAAATCCTTGCCCATGAGGGTGATGAGGCACTGGAACAGGTTGCCCAGACAAGTCATGGAGGCTCCAACCAGAGCTAGATGCATGGGACCTAGAGCAACCCAGTCTTGTAGGAGGTGTCCATCTTTAAGGTTCCTTCCAATCCAAAGCATTCTGTGAACGCTTGATACTGTGAGACATTTTAGACTGGACACGTTAAAACTACCAGTGTATGCCTGACTTGGCTCTGACAAGTGCAGTTGGAAGTGCAGTTCTTTCTGCTGGGCAGGAATCGCTGTTTTCAACTACAGATACTTCTGAACATCTGTAACTGTGGATACAATTGTAGAAAAGTCTATTTTAGTTGGAGAGTTCAGACTGTGAGTTTGGTGTTGATTGTCAAGTTCATGATTAATTTTGGGCATTGTTACACTAGTGGTAACAATGAAGGCATCGTCACTACTAACATTATCACTTTCCTGTGATTCCGCAGTGCTCATTTAATTATTTTTGCAAAAACAGTAAGGTATGGGAACCTTTCCATGTGCAAACGGTGGGGAAGTTGGGAATCTCTTGTTCAGAGTTGTGTAACTTTGTTGTTCCCATAAGTGATGGTAATGATGAAAACTCTTTAAATCCGTTCACTGACATCGGCAGTTAGTATTTGCTGGAGTTCTGTTATACTTCTCAGAATCACTTCCCCTAGTCAGAGCAGCACTACTGTTTGATTTTGTTTGTTTGTTTGTTTGTATTATGTATGTACTGGAAGGAGAGCGCTATTGTGTGTGTGTTGAGGGCGAATGCAAACTACAGATCTACTACAAAAGTAGATTCTCTTGAGAATACTTCGCCTGCGCTCATCACAATTGGTAATTGTTCTGTGTTGTGCAAGACTTTGCATGCTGTGTTGCTCGTTTGGCATGTGTGTGTGAACCTCAAATTGGATTCCCACCTCAAGCCTTTTATCATTGATATTTTAAAGGTGCGCACTAGAACAAAGCATAAAACTTGTCTGAACGGATGTATTGCTAGATGATGAGTCTTTACCAGATTAAGGCCATTTTTCAGCCACTTTGGGAACCAAGTTTGCTGCATTTTAATTGATACCTTCTCCAAATAGGACCTGGATGAGGTAGTTCTCAAAAATGAGAAACCCCACAATTACTTGCAGTAGAAGCAGATGAAAGTAGTGTAGTAGTGTGCAAGGTGGAGGCTATCTTTACGAGCCAAGTACAGTTGCAGTGATTATCCAAAAATGCCAAAGGAACAGGAATCCATAATGCTCTACATAACCTATTAACAAGGTGCCTTGAGATAGAATCATAGAATCAGTCAGGGTTGGAAGGGACCACAAGGATCATCTAGTGCCAACCCCCCTGCCATAGATCAGAGATAGGCAAGATTTGTGGGAAAAAAAGAGGCTTCTGCCAAACATTTTCTTTGTAGGTCACTTACTGCAGTTGAAATTGCAGGGAGCATAAGAGCAAGCAGTCTATTAGCAAAGCCAAGAAAACAAACCGTTTGCCACTTCTAACAAATGTTGGACAAAAATACGCTCCAAATTTTAAAAATAAGTGAAGACTTGGCAAAAAATAAGACCCGAGTTTATCTGCATTTCATCAGGTACATGGTGTCCTGGAACATAGCCCACTGGCAAAAGCATGGGGAGTGTTATCCTTTGCAGCACTGGGAACGTTCTCTGCTGAATTTGGCGCCAATGACCGAGCTTTGCTTGTTCGCTGAAGTTCACACAGACTCCTTGCCAGGCCTGCCCAGAATGCTGTCTCCTCTAACTTCCTGTGGTCTTGCATAATATTTCCTTGCTTCTTGTATAACTGCAGCTTGATCTGGTCACTGCCCAGTTTATACGGCTGACTTTTTTAAAAGGCCAGTCCTGCAAACGTGCTGCTGAGCCATGTCAGTGGCAGGAGGCGTCCCAGTGGTGACGCTGATGGAAGTGCCCTTCCACTGGGAAACTGCCAGCACTGGCGGCGTATGGACACGCTGACATGTCTGAAGGCAATAAAATTGACCGCCGCGGCCTCATGACGAGATAACCGTGAGGCATGACTTTGGATTGACTGCACCTTTGAAATATGCTTCGCTGGTGCTCTGATTTCCACAACAAATAGAGGCGCTGGATCAAGGCAGGGGGAGGCAAGATCGTGGACAGGGTATCAGTGAACGAGCACATTTCCAGAGCGTGGTGAAATCCTCAGTATTGATAGCAGCCATGCAGTTACAAGTCTTACGTTTACCTTGAAAACATGCTGCAGAGTATTAATGTAGAGACAAGGATAACAAAGTCAAGGCGTTCTCATTCTGCTCATTTTTGTTGCCTCCATAGAAGTAGTTTCTGCAAACTGCTGTTGAAATATACATTAATTTTACTTTACTCTTGAAGCAGATGCATTTATTACCATTTACAAGCCTGGCTTATTTTGTATATATGTTTTGAAAGTGACTCATAGGAGTCCATAAATGTATGAAGCTGCTGTTGCAACTGCGTTTTATACTGATTGTTTTTCAGATGTTTGTTTTTACATGTATTTATACATGGAACACTGCATGTAGTTGCAGAACTTTGTTGGCAACTCATTTTCAGAGAGATGCTTACTTCATGTGAATTTTTTCTGGGACCTCTTTTTAAATGAAGTTTTTGAACTGTTAAGTTTCTCGGCAAACTAGTTCCTGGCATGGTTTTGAAAAGCTGAAGAGCAGAAATGACAAAGTAGTTGCTTCAGTAGGTTTGTAACCTTGCTTAATAGGCCATACTGATTTATGTGTTGTAGTTCTCAGATCTTGTATGATCTTCCAGTTAAATGCTATCTGCTGTGAAAAAAATCCAAAACAGTAGAATCATTTTAAGGGAAAGCATTAGAATAGACTTAGTCATCAGAGTTACACAAAATTTTGTTTAAATCATCTCATACTGCCATCTATTCCAGGAATCTAGGTTATCCAGTTGTCCTAGTAACTTTGAGATTGAAGAGTTCACTCTGCCTACACATGGCTCCTTGCAGTGTTGTCTGTTAATCTGATAAATTTAATGGACAGTTCACTTCTGCTGGTGAATATGTGATATGAGGCAGCTTCTCTGGTCATTTCAAAGTGTTTTGTTAACTTGTATTCTTAGGATCCAGATTTTAATACTTCAGTCTAGGTAATGTAATGCTTGGAGAATTATCAAAGTAATACAGCAGTGATACTACTGGCATCCAGCAGACCATTTTATTGTGTTGTGGATACCTTCTGGGGGGTATGTATTAAATATACAGTATTTTTGACAGATGAATGCAAAGCCAGGGTTCTTATTGTGGCTTTACCATACAGCTCTGCATCTCATGGATGCCAAATAAACCAAGTTCACCTCAAAATGTTTTCACCAGTGACAGGGAAGTCACATTATGTGCCACTACCAAACTTACTTCTCATTAATGGGTTTGGAGACCTGGATAAACTATGCAAATATGAATTGCATGGTAGAAGTAGGCTAATGCTGGGTTGGCCCTGAGATTAAGAAAGAAGCATAAGAACTACAAAAGGTGTTGGGCTGAGCATGTCTTAGCCTGCTAGAGAACACAGTTCATGATCAGTAAAGAGTGATGTCCTTTCTAAATCGAAGCGGTTTGAGGACCATGCAGTCTGTTTCTTTTAAAAAGTATTTGTCCTTCCTGTGTAAATCATCTGAGCAGTTCTAAAAGATTTCAGAAAAAAATGTTTTGGCTTATAAAGTCACAAAGCTGAAAGTTTACCCAACTTATAGAATACTAAGGTTTAGAAACTCCTGTTCAAAATGGATGGGCTGAGCCTTACTTAGTATGTGGATTGGGAATGTTAGAAGCACATCTACTGCCCCTTTACTCTGCTCTCATCAGACCCCACCTGGAGTCCTGTGTGCAGTTCTGGAACCCTCAGCACAGGAAGGACATGGAACTGTTGGAGTGGGTCCAGAGGAGGGCCACGAGGATGCTCAGAGGGCTGGAGCAGCTTTCCTATGAGGACAGGCTGAGAGAGTTGGGGCTCTGCAGCCTGGAGAAGAGAGGGTTCCAGGAGAGCTTAGAGTAACCTTCTAGGATATGAAGGGGGCTACAGGAAGGCTGGGGAGGGATTATTGACAAGGTCTTGCAATGACAGGACAAGGGGCAATGGGTTTGAACTGGCAGAGGGAAGATTTAGACTGGACGTTAGGAGGAAGTTGTTTGCAGTGAGGGTGGTGAGGCACAGGCACAGGTTGCCCAGGGAGGTTGTGGCTGCTCCCTCCGTGGAGGTGTTCAAGGCCAGGTTGGAGGAGGCCTTGAGTGAGCTGTACTAGTAGGAGGTGTCCCTGCCTATGGCAAGTGGTTGGAACTAGATGATCCTTGAGGTCCCTTCCAACCTTACCATTCTGTGATTCTATGATACTCTCTGAATCCAAACGCACCCAAGTGTTGGGGAAGTCCACAGTTGCATGGACGTGGTCTTCCTGCTTTTCTGTTTTGCTTTTCTTTTTTCTTGGATTATTTACAAATGTGCAGATGGATGCTGCAGAAGATTTAGGATCCTCAGCTGCATAGGCAGACATGTACCTGCTGCATTCAGTGGAAGTTTTGTTTGAATAAACAGCTGACGATTCTGCACTTGTGTACATGTCTGAATATGGATCTCAGCCAAGTAAACAACTGTGTAGCTGTACTGGGTAATCTACTCTTGAAAAGGAGGAACACCTTGTGTGCCTGAGTACATGGCCACATCTTGAGCTTCATGCAAGCTCGTTCTAAGGAGATCACCAGTCCACATGTTTCAGCGCAGGAGAGGAGTGATAGATATCTCTGAGGGGTACAACAACCTCCGTCACTCGTCTTTTGGTGTGATGAGATACTGCTCTCCTTTGAAGGATGTGTTAAGGCAGATAGGCACTTTCAAAATGTCTGTGCTCACAGATAAAGGCAGAAGGGAACAGCTTGTCTAACACTCAGTGCTTTCAGCCCTGCACGCCTGCCTTCCAGAAGCTGTTGGTCTTGCTCAGTGTTCCTCAGACTGACCTTTTAAAGGAGCAAGAATTAACTTATCTAAGGAAGAAACTGGATAAAGTGGTAACTGAAAACACTGGAAATGGTGTTACACTTACGGTGCTTATTAGAACTTTGTTCATAAAGTGCATTCTGCAGCTGGCAAATAGTGACATGTAAACCTCTTCACAGGTGTTGTGCAGAGGGGAATGAGGCATACTCCTTATTTAGATACTCCTTGTCTGATTATTATAGTCAAGAAAGAGTTTATCTTTTAAAATTTATTTTATATTATTTATTTTACTTGTATTTTCTTTAGTTTATTTTATTTTATTCCATTGTCTTTTTTTTTTTTTTTAAATGAAACTTACCCAGAGGCTGTAATCTTTCAGCAGGAAAAGCCAAGCTTGTAACATCACCATAAAATTCACTACACCTCATACAATACTGTGACTTGCATACTGTCATTAGGGAGCTGTGCAGGTGAGGGAATGCTGTAGGTGTGTAATAACAATTTTTATTGTATGAAATCTGGTTTCACTAAGTATTTAGTACCTAGACAGTTTTGGAATGTCTCTTACTGTCTGAAGTAGAGTGATTCAGTATACTTAGCCTCTTAGAAGACAGATCTAATAATGGCATTTAGTAAATTTGCATGTTTAAGTATGCTTCAAAAGCTTAAATGGATGCAGTTTGAAAAAGCTAAATGAAAGAACTGTAAAATCAGCATTAAGGCCTAGCATATGCTCCGATGAGGAAGTGCAGTCTTAGCAGTGCTGCAAAAAACAGAGAACTGAAAAGCTCTGTGGTTGTCAGATCAAGCAGAAATTAATAGTAAATGTTACTGCCGCTTATGGTGCATTAGTTTTTGTTTGTGGTTTTCAAAGTGTTAGGGAATGATGCAGTAGGTGGGAGGACAGGTGAAAAAACTTATGAAAGCACACTCTTTTGAAATGTCAACAAGAAGGTCCCAGAAATAATACGACTTCTTATAGTTTTCACACTTTGGTTTGTCTAAACAGGAAAAGGGGAAAAAAAAATTAAAAAAATATCTGTTTCATTCAATAAAGTAAGGAGAGGAACATTTTTAAAATTGTGTCAAAGAAAACCTTAATGCAGTGGGAGCTTTATCAGAGCATAAGAAATACACTTTTCTTTTGCTGGTGCTGGTGCTCCTGCAGGCTTGGTGAGGTTGTCTTTTGGGTGGAGATGGCATTTGCAGCACCAATACTGCCTGGGAGCTTGGAAGGGACAAGGGGACTCAGCCCTTTCTGCAGAGCCCTGCTCACCAGCATGATTTTCTGCTGAGGAGACTGCAGCAAGTTGTCTGTTACATGAGAGGGCTGGCAGGACAGGACCATAAGCTGTGCACAAAGCCAATGAGCAGTTTTAGCTCTTGAGTGTCATGCTGGCCTACCACAGCTTGCAGTTTCAAAGGGTTTTGCTGAGGCTTCCATATATACTAGAGCTCAGTCATTAAAAGTATCTGCAGCCACTAGAGGTTTGACCATACCAAACCTCTTTTGGTATGGAAACCATACTTTCTTGGGGGCAGTACTCTGGGAAGATCTATGGACAAATGTGTGGAAACTTGGAGAATATTTTAGGGGAACCATAGAATCAGCCAGGTTGGAAGAGACCTCCAAGCTCATCCAGTCCACCGCATCACCCAGCCCTAGTCAGTGAACTAGACCATGGCACCAAGTGCCCCATCCAGGCTTTCTGTGAACACCTCTAGGGAGGGCGACTCCACCACCTCCCTGGGCAGCCCATTCCAATGCCAATCACTCTCTCTGGGAAGAACTTCCTCCTAACATCCAGCCTAGATCTCCCCTGGCACAACTTGAGACTGTGTCCCCTTCTGTTGCTGGTTGCCTGGCAGAAGAGACCAACCCACACCTGGCTACAGCCTCCTTTCAGGTCATTGTAGACAGCAATGAGGTCTGCCCTGAGCTTCTTATCCAGGCTGCACACTCCCAGCTCCCTCAACCTCTCCTCACAGGACTGTGCTCCAGGCCCCTCACCAGCTTCATCTCCCTTCTCTGGACACATTTCAGTCTCTCAACATCTCTCTTGAATTGAGTGGCCCAAAACTGGACACAGGACTCAAGGTGTGGCCTGAGCAGTGCTGAGTACAGGGGCAGAATAACCTCTCTTGTCCTGCTGGCCACACTGCTCCTGATCCACACCAGGATGCCATAGACTCTCCTGTCCACCTGGACACACTGCTGGCTCACATTCAGCCTACTATCAACCAGCACCCCTACCAATGGACCACTCTGCTTTTTGTGTCTTTATGAAGGTGTTTGCTGATCAAAATGAACTGATGGGAAGATGCTGGGCTCCATCAACCTTTCACCTGCCCCAGCAGGGCTCTTCCTGTATATTCTCTCTAGGCAAGGATATGCCAGGTGGGTAGCAAGGTCTGAAAATAGGGTAAACCAGCTTTACTTTCACTCTACCTGAATTTTCAGCAAAAATCCCTCCTGCTGATTTCAGTGGCTATATATACTTTTTGAGCAGACATCCCCATCATTATATATTGATAATATGTGCATGAATCAACTTCTAGTCTGATGGTAAGTAAGGGGGTTTATGGAATAAGTATTTTTCTTGCTTCTACTTTGCTTGTTTTTGCAAGAAATTAACATTGGCTACTATGGTCTGATGGTAAGTAAGGGGGTTTATGGGGTAAGTATTTTTCTTGCTTCTGCTTTGCTTGTTTTTGCAAGAAATTAACATTTGCTACTAGCAACTGTAATTATTCAATGTTAGTTATTGCACTTTTTCTCCAAATTACATGTTTGGGTTTTTTCACAGTAAAACACATTTTACATAGCCTGAGCCTGGCCTTGACCTACATAGCCTTGGCCTACATAGCCTTAGCCTTGGCCTAGGGGATGACAGAGATCAGATACTAGCCATGGCTAGCATCATCTCCTAATAAAGTGGAGCATCAATAGGTTGCAGAGTTACAACCTTGGAAGGCAGAGAAACAGCATTTAGAGCTATTTGAAAGCCTTGTGTTAGGGATTGAATAGGAATCATGGACAAACAGATTTTTTTTCAAGGATTATGGGGACTCTGTTATTAACTTTCATAGTAATTACCAAACTACTTTCTTATTGCTTAAAAATCTGTTTCATTTGTTTGCCGCTGTCCAATCAACCTAGTGAAATACTTGGTAACAAATTGCATCATGGGGAAGCAGTGCCATAGTCTGTTTCATGGAACATTTGAATACTGGAAACATAGGTAAAATGAAAGGTGAAGGATAATGACTTAATAGCAAGGTCTCCAGGACTGTACCTGATGCATGGAAAGCAGGAATTTGCAATTGATTCCTGTAAGGAACTTTTACTGAGGAACTGAAGGCATTTAGCATATGCTGATGCCGAGACTCTTCAATATGTCTGCTGTTACTTGGAAAGTGTAAAGACTGTGGTGGAGACTTCTGAGATGTTGCAGGAGAAATGAAGCACTGAGAAGAGCACTGATGTAGGCAGGGAGTGTTGAAGACAGAAGATGGTGATGTGTGTCCCCTCCAAAAAAGACTGGGGAGGCACCGGGCTAGCTAATGTGAGGAAATAGGTTCTGTTTAATAGAGGGATGCTTATGTGCTAGGTAGAACTGCATATACAGCAAATAGCCTTAAATGTATTTTGTGGTTACTGCTACTTATATACAAAGCAAAACTATAATTACAATGCTGTTCTTGTTTTTGAAACATGTGCCAAACAAGTTGTGAATATTTGTAGGGCACAGCAATGTCAAAGATCAGCTGAGTGTGACGAAGATAGGTTACAATTGCCAACAATATTCACAAAACCCACAGAAGATGAACTCTCCATCGGGTCCTCTTGTGATGATTTCAGGTGTTTGATAATCATAGAATCCAGCTCTTCTACTTAGTGTTTCTCAATTATATGAGAACTCATAGAATCATAGAATGGTAAGGTTGGAAGGGACCTCAAGGATCATCTAGTTCCAACCACTTACCATAGGCAGGGACACCTCCCACTAGTACAGCTCACTCAAGGCCTCATCCAACCTGACCTTGAACACCTTCAGGGAGGGAACAGCCACAACCTCCCTGGGCAACCTGTTCCAGTGTCTCACCACCCTCACTGCAAAGAACTTCCTCCTAACATCCAGTCTAAATCTCCCCTCTGCTAGTTTAAACCCATTGCCCCTTGTCCTGTCATTGCAAGACCTTGTCAATAGTCCCTCCTCAGCCTTCCTGTAGGCCCCCTTCAGATCCTGGAAGGCTACTATCAGGTCTCCTGGAAGCCTTCTCTTCTCCAGTCTGCAAAGCCCCAACTCTCTCAGTCTGTCCTCACAGCACAGCTGTTGCAACCCTCTGATCATCTTCGTGGCCCTCCTCTGGACCCGCTCCAACACTTCCATGTCCTTCCTGTGCTGAGGGCTCCAGAACTGCACACAGGACTCCAGGTGGGGTCTGAGGAGAGCAGAGTAAAGGGGCAGA
>VWZE01003737.1:10338-24301 GCA_013396675.1 Eubucco bourcierii
TCCCTCCCTGGAGGTGTTCAAGGCCAGGTTGGAAGAGGCCTTGAGTGAGCTGTGCTAGTGGGAGGTGTCCCTGCCTATGGCAGGGGGTTGGAATTAGATGATCCTTGAGGTCCCTTCCAACCTTACCATTCTATGATTCTATGATTCTATGATGTCTCCTCACCAAATGAAGTCATGCATGCAGTTGGATGCTCTTCATCCACACCAAGCACTGACCCCTCTAGCCCAGGACAGTTGTCCAAGTGCTTAGCTTTTCATTTCTCTTACAGTACAATCTGCAGCTGTTGTTACAGTTTTGAGAAAAATAAAAGACTCTTCAGCTAAGGTAAGGTTCCATTGTCTTGCCATGTATCAGTGAAACTGATAAATGCTTCCAGCAGGACCTGGGGCTTGTGTATCAGTTCTTCACATGGCTTACTATGAGGGGGGTGCAGGCACCACCCTTGGAGACGTGCAAGGTCATGCTATCAAAGGGCTCTGACCAATTTGATCCAGTTGGGGATTACAGAACCACAGAATCACAGATGCCTGCAGGCTGGCACAGCCCCTCAGGATCACCAATTCCAACCTAGAACCCTACTCTACAAGATTCACCTTAAACCACAGCCCCAAGCACCAGGTCCAAACCACCCTTAAACACAGTCAGTGATGTCCCTGCTTAGTGCAGAGGCTTTGACTAAATGACCCCTAGAGGTCCCTTCCAACCCAGACCATTCTATGCTTCTATGATCACCAACTCCTATGTAAATCACTGCGGCTTTCTAAAAGTGTAAGGGCTGGACCCACACCCTTCAGAGATTTGCCAGCTTTAGAGAAAAGAATACCTACTGTATCCACCCCTTACTTGGCTAACACTGGGAGTTCTTTAAGCCAGCAGTTAGGTAAAGATAATGCAGCATGTGTGTACTGCAATCATTCCACCAAACAGAAAGCATCATCTGTTCTCCCTTCCCCCTCTAATCTGCCCTAACGAGGTCCCCATGGAATACTGCATCCAGTTCTGGGCTCCCACTTCAAGAGGGACAGGGATCTGCTGGAGAGAGGCCAACAAAGGGCTGCAAGGACGCTGCAGGGACTGCAGCACTGTCTGAGGAGGAGAGGCTGAGAGCCCTGGGGCTGCTTAGTCTGCAGGGGAGAAGGCTGAGAGGGGATCTGAGCAATGTCTGTCAAGAGCTGAGGGCTGGGGGTCAGGAAGGAAGGCACAGGGACAGCCTCTGCTCACTTGTGCCCTGCCGTAGGACAAGGAGCAAGGGATGGAAACTGCAGCACAGGAAGTTGCAGTTCAGCATGAGGAAGAACTTCCTGAGTGTAAGGGTGAGAGAGGCCTGGCACAGGCTGCCCAGAGAGGTTGTGGAGTCTCCTTCTCTGGAGCCTTTGCAGCCCTGTCTGGATGTGTTCCTGTGTGACCTGTGCTGGATTCTCTGCTCCTGCTCTGGCAGGGGTTGGACTGGAAGCTCTCCAGAG
Organism: Eubucco bourcierii; assembly: GCA_013396675.1. NCBI lineage: Eukaryota > Metazoa > Chordata > Aves > Piciformes > Ramphastidae > Eubucco > Eubucco bourcierii. Next base: position 11,803 of record VWZE01003737.1, read on the forward strand.
GCCCCTTTCAACCCCTAACATCCTGTAAGCCTGTGATCTGCACCCAAGCATCTCAGCAAGGACTGACCTTAGTGGGGACCTACCTTGCACCATGCTCTACTGGCACATTGACCTCTATGCAGGCATTATCCAGAACTTTTTAATAAAAGGAACTCTTGTTCAATTCTTGTTCAGTAAAAGCAGCAATAATGGACAATCAACATTGCATCAGCTCTACACCACGTTGGGTTTGCATGCAGCAGAGCTCTTTTTCTTGTAGAACATGGTGTGGAATTAGGATTTTATAATTCCATTTTGCTGCATGGCACCCACACAGGTATCATTTGTTCTGCAAATGCAAGGCAGAAGGGAAAAGACAAATAGTGATTGATACTTCTTCTGTTTATATTCTATTTTGAGGATATTTCTGCTATAACTCCAACTGAGAACATGAACAAAAGAAAGAAAACAACATAAAAGACTAAAAGAGAAGAAAAAGCAGTTAACTGCAGAAAAGCTTGGGTAATTCCAATGTTTCAGAGACATCTGAACACAGTGCTAACAATCAAAAATAAAAGAATTAATCATTACAGAGCCAAATGTCTGTTGCCAAAAGAGTGAATACAGTACTGACTACTGAAAGCAAAAAAGAAGAGAAGGCTCCAAGAAAGAGGCAAAATATTTCAGTGAAAGCTTGATGCTTGGCTGCAACAAGGGCAGTGTGGGCTGCAGGGCAAGGGAGGGGATTGTGCCCCTTTGCTCTGCTCTCCTCACACCCCACCTGCAGTCCTGGGTGCAGTTCTGGAGCCCCCAGCACAGGAAGAACATGGAAGTGTTGGAGTGGGTCCAGAGGAGGCCACCAAGATGCTGAGAGGGCTGCAGCAGCTGTGCTGTGAGGACAGGCTGAGAGAGTTTGGGCTCTGCAGCCTGGAGAGGAGACCTGGAGGTGTTCAAGGCCAGGTTGGATGAGGCCTTGAGTGACCTGTACTAGTGGGAGGTGTCCCTGCCTATGGCAGGGGGTTGGAACTGGCTGAGCTTTGAGGTCCCTTCCAACCTTACCATTCTATGATTCTATGTGTAGAGGATACCAAAGAAGTCACAAGCCCTTCAAATTTGTAGGAAGCACAGTAAAAGCTCATGGAATGCAGTCTGAGTGAGACAGCAATGCATATGACATAGACTGAATTCAGGTCACCTTACTTCTTAAGAGTCCTGAAATTCTAAGTGCAGCAAGGTTGGAGAAGGGCCTGGAGCATGTGTGAGTGAGGAGGGGCTGAGGGAGCTGGGGGTGTTGAGGCTGGAGAAGAGGAGGTTGAGTGCAGAGCTCATTGCTCTCTACAGCTCCCTGCAGGGAGTTTGGAGCAAGGAGGGAGCAGCCTCTGCTGCTGGGTGCCAAGGGACAGGAGCAGAGGAAATGGTTCCAAGTTGCCCCAGGGGAGGCTCAGGCTGGATGCTAGGAAATATTTCTTGCCAGGGAGGGCTCTCAGCCACTGGAATGTTCTGCCCAGGGCAGTGCTGGAGGTGTTTCAGCAGCCTGTGGAGCTGTGCTTAGGGACATGGTTTAGAACTGACCCTTTAGTGTTGGGTCAGGGGTTGGACTGGATGAGCTTGGAGCTCTCTTCCATCCAGAATTTTTCTGGGTTTTGTGATTCTGTGTTTCATTATCTGCTGCCAAACAGTAGTATGATGCAAGCCTGCCTTGGAAAGAAAACATTTGTTGAGAGAGAAAAGCTTCTTTAGGTGAATGGAGAATAGGAGACACAGTCTACTACAGATTAGTAATTAAAATGTAACAAACAAACAAACAAACCAATTACCTCCCCCTGCAAACAAAACCACAAACACCCACCCAAAATCACACACCAGAAAACTGGAATTGCCTCCTAAGGGACTGCCACAGCAACAGGCATTAAAGAGGAAGGGGCTTATGATGGAGTGAGTGCAGAGGAGGACAAAGAAGCTGTGAGGGACCTGGAGAATAAATCTTATGCAGAACAAGTGAGGGAGTTGGAGTTGAATAGTGTGAAGCAGAGGAGACTAAGGGGAGACCTCATGGCTGTCTACAGCTACCTGAAAGGACCTTGTGGAGAGGTTGGTGCTGGTCTCTCCCCACAGGTGACAGAGCAAAAGCCTCAAGCTGTGACAGGGTAGGTTTAGACTGGACGTTAGGAAGAGGTTTTTTTCCAGCAAGAGTGGTCAGGCATTGGAATGGGCTGCTCAGGCAGGTGGTGGAGTCACCAACCCTGGCTGTGCTTAAAAATCATTAGGATGTGGTGCTTGGGGATATGCTTTAGGGGTGAACTTTGTAGAGCAGGACTATTGGTTGGACTTGGTGATCCTGAAGCTGAATGTTTCTGTGACTCTGTGATGGTCTGCTTTTAGCAGAACATGCAGCCACCACGTGCAGTCAACTCTAATTACAAGGCTGGAAGAAATATTGTCCTCCACAAAGCAGGGCTTTGGAAAGGCACCTGGAATGCTCTGTGGCTGCATGGCTTTGGCTCTTCTGTATCTCCACATTCCAGGAGATACTTGACCATAAAGTGACAGAATGGTAAGGTTGGAAGAGGTCTCAAGGATCGTCTAGTTCCAACCCCCTGCTATAGGCAGGGACACCTCCCACTAGCACAGGTCACTCAAGGCCTCGTCCAACCTGGCCTTGAACACCTCCAGGGAGGCTGTGGAGCACAGAATCACGGTGATTCTGTGCTCCACAACCTCCCTGGGCAACCTGTGCCAGTGTCTCACCACCTTCACTGCAAACAACTTCCTCCTAATATCCACTTTCAATCTCCTCTCTGACACTTCAAACCCATTGCCCCTTGTCCTGGCATTACAAGACCTTGTCAATAGTCCCTCCCCAGCCTTCCTGGAGCCCCCTTCACATCCTGGAAGGCTACTCCAAGCTCTCCTAGAAGTCTTCTCTTCTCCAGGCTGCAGAGCCCCAACTCTCTCAGCCTGTCCTCACAGCACAGCTGCTGCAGCCCTCTCAGCATCTTGGTGGCCTCCTCTGCACTGGCTCCAACACTTCCATGTCCTTCCTGTGCTGGGGGCTCCAGAACTGTACACAGGACTCCAGGTGGGGTCTGAGGAGAGCAGAGCAAACTGACTTATTTATAATTCTGGATACAATCATGCAAAAGATTTCCTATGTTTTTGCAGGCCTTACATTGATAGTTTGGAAGAGAACACCACATTGGCAGACAAGCACAGCTGAGTTCACACACCAACCACAGATTCAAATCTGCCAGGCAACATTTACCATTTCTACATCCTAAATCAATGACCCTGGGTTCTCTAATAATTTACCTTTCTAGAAAATGAGTTTATGACAGAGTATTTTAGCAAGGGTATCAGTCCAATGAAAGCATGCACTCTAGGAAAGTATCAGTTATCATACTCTCTATAGAATCAGAGAATTGTAGAATCACAGAATTACAGAATCATAGAATTACAGAATCACAGAATCATAGAACCACAGAATTATAGAATTGTAGAATCACAGAATTACAGAATCATAGAATCATAGAATTATAGAATCACAGAATCATAGAAGCACAGAATTATAGAATCATAGAATTATAGAATCACAGAATCATAGAATCACAGAATCATAGAATCAGAATTAAAGAATCATAGAATTACAGAATTATAGAAGCATAGAATCATAGAAGTATAGAATCATACAATCATAGAATCATACAATTATAGAATCATAGAATCATCAAATTATAGAATCACAGAATTATAGAATCATAGGATTATAGAATTGTAGAATTATAGAATCACAGAATTACAGAAGCATAGAATCACAGAACTAGTGAATCACAGAATCATAGAATTATAGAGTCATAGAATTACAGAATTATAGAATCACAGAATCATAGAAACATAGAATCATAGAATTATAGAATCACAGAATTATAGAATTGTAGAATTATAGAATCACAGAATCAGAATTATAGAATCATGGAATCACAGAGTTATAGGATCATAGAATCATAGAATCACAGAATTACAGAAATACAGAAGCATAGAATTACAGGATTACAGAATCATAGACATAGAATTGTAGAATTATAGAATCATAGAATCAGAATTAAAGAATTATAGAAGCATAGAATCATAGAAGTATAGAATCACAGAAGTATTGAATCATAGAATCATACAATCATAAAATCATACAATTATAGAATCATCAAATTATAGAATCATAGAATTACAGGAGCATAGAATCATATAATTATAGAATCATAGAATTACAGAACTATGGAATTATAGAATGACAGAGTTATAGAATTGTAGAATCATAGAATTACAGAATCACAGAATCATAGAATCATAGAATTATAGAATTATAGTATTATAGAATTATAGAATCATAGAATTACAGAATTACAAAATTATAGAATTACAGAACTACAGAATCATAGAATCATAGAATTATAGAATTATAGTATTATAGAATTATAGAATCATAGAATTACAGAATTACAAAATTATAGAATTACAGAATCATAGAATTACAATATTATAGAATCACAGAATCATAGAATCATAGAATTATAGAATTATAGTATTATAGAATTATAGAATCATCGAATTACAGAATTACAAAATTATAGAATTACAGAACTATAGAATCATAGAATCATAGAATTATAGAATCATAGAACTAGAGAATCATAGAATTAAAGTATCATAGAATTACAGAATTATAGAATCATAAAATTGTAGAATTACAGAATCATAGAATTATAGACTCATAGCATCACAGAGTAACAGAAGAATAGAATTATAGAATCATAGAATTGTAGAATGATTGAATTACAGAATTACAGAACTATAGAGTCATAGAATTGTATGATCACAGAATTAAAGAATTATAGAATCATAGAATTAAAGAATTATAGAATCATAGAATTACAGAACCATAGAATTACAGAACCATAGAATCATAGAATGGGAAGGTTGGAAGGGAAGCTCATCCGGTCTCAACCCCCCACCACAGGCAGGGACACCTCCCACCAGGACAGAACAGGCCTTCTGCTCTCCATGACAGACTTGTCCAAGTCTCTGGAAATACTTGATTACAAAAAGGTCAAGTAACAGCTCATCTTTAAAGGGAACTGTTAGGCACAGCATGATCTGTAAATAAAATGGTGCCTCTGCAAAGTACCTCCTTCCATTAATTGTAGGTAATGAAACAAGGCCTGCAGTCTGAATTCCAGGTGTATTACAGAGAAAAGCAAAAGCAGCTCTGTGCAAAATGCTCATCATATTTTCAACTCCTGTTCCCTGGTATTGCAACCCCCCCGCCAAAAAATATCCAGGATTTAGTGTATATTCATCATGGAACTGTTGGAGTGGGTCCAGAAGAGGCCACCAAGATGCTGAGAGGGCTGCAGCAGTTCTGCTGTGAGGACAGGCTGAGAGAGTTGGGGTTCTGCAGCCTGGAGAAGAGAAGGCTTCCAGGAGACCTTGGAGTGGCCTTCCAGGATCTGAAGGGGGCTACAGGAAGGCTGGGGAGGGACTACTGACAAGGTCTTGGAATGACAGGACAAGGGACAATGGGTTTGAAGTGTCAGAGGGGAGACTGAAAGTGGCTGTTAGGAGGAAGCTGTTTGCAGTGAGGGTGGTGAGACACTGGCACAGGTTGCCCAGGGAGGTTGTGGAGCGCAGAATCACCCAATGTGATCTTTGATCTGTGATCTTTGATCCCATTGGGTGATTCTGCGCTCCACAACCTCCCTGGAGGTGTTGAAGGCCAGGTTGGAGGAGGCCTTGAGTGACCTGTGCTAGTGGGAGATGTCCCTGCCTATGGCAGGGGGTTGGAACTGGATGAGCTTTGAGGTCCCTTCCAACCTTACCATTCTATGATTCTATGATTAATTGTAGGTAATGAAACAAGGTCTGCAGTCTAAATTCCAGGTGGACCTTTGTAGAAAAGCAAAAGCAGCTCTGTGCAAAATTCTCATCATATTTTCCTTACCTGTTCCCTGATAATGACAAAAAAACCAAAACCCAATCCAGGATTTAGTGTATATTCACTATGATCTTCTCTTATTATTGTACATGTTTATGGCCAGGATATTCTTCAAGCTGTCAGCTTTGTACTTGGCACTCTCATTTCAGTCCTTCTTTTCCGTTACATGTTCAACAGCAATTGCTGTATCTCAGTGAAAGTATTATTCTATTTCAGTTTAATTTTGTACATCTGGACCAATGATAAGCATAACAGGAAATCTGTTTCTCATCATGTCTGGGCTGATGAAAGGCTCAACATGAGGCTGCAGTGTATGCATGCTGTCCAGACAGCAACTGTGTGCTGGGCTGCAGCAAGAGCAGTGTGGGTAACAGGGCAAGGGAGGGGATTGTGCCCCTTTGCTCTGCTCCCCTCAGACCCCACCTGCAGTCCTGTGTGCAGTTCTGGATCCCTCAGCACAGGAAGGACATGGAAGTGTTGGCGTGGGTCCAGAGGAAGCCATGAAGATGCTGAGAGGGCTGCAGCAGCTGTGCTGTGAGGACAGGCTGAGAGAGTTGGGGTTCTGCAGCCTGGAGAAGAGAAGGCTTCCAGGAGACCTTAGAGTAGCCTTCCAGGATCTGAAGGGGGCTCCAGGAAAGCTGAGGAGGGACTATTGACAAGGTCTTGCAATGACAGGACAAGGGGAATGGGTTTGAACTGGCAGAGGGGAGACTGAAACTGGATGTTAGGAGGAAGTTGTTTGCAGTGAGGGTGGTGAGACACTGGCACAGGCTGCCCAGGGAGGTTGTGGCTGCTCCTTTCCTGGAGGGGTTCAAGGCCAGGTTGGATGAGGCCTTGAGGGACCTGTGCTAGTGGGAGGTGTCCCTGCCTATGGCAGGGGGATTGGAACTGGATGATCCTTGAGGTCCCTTCCAACCTTACCATTCTATGATTCTATCTTTACAGAAGTGTTATGCCAGCAGTGTAGGAGCCGAGCTCAGGTACATTGTTATGAGTGTCTTTTACTGTTCTGTTTAGACCACCTAGCATCTCAAAAGCAGCAGATGCTTCTGTGGGTCTTACTGGCAATTTGTAAAGCAGCACAGTGAGTTCTTGTTTGTGCTAACACCTGTCAGCCTGAGACACACCTCTGCCAAAGCCAAGGGCATTTGTGGTTATATACAGGGGGCAGTTTCTGTATAGTACAGACTGTTTTCAGAAGTGGCCTTTTTATCAGGTCATTAATTGGTTTATTGGCTATAGAATCATGTAATCATAGAATGGTAAAGTTGGAAAGGACCTCTAGGATCATCCAGATCCAAATCCCTGCCATAGGCAGGGACACCTCCCACTAGCACAGGTCACTCAAGGCCTCATCCAACCTGGCCTTGAACACCTCCAGGGAGGGAGCAACCACAACCTCCCTGGGCAACCTGTGCCAGTGTCTCACCACCCTCACTGTAAAGAACTTCCTCCTAACATCCACTTTCAATCTCCCCTCTGACACTTCAAACCCATTGCCCTTGTCCTGGCATTCCCAGCCCTTGTCAACAGTCCCTCCCCAGCCTTCCTGGAGCCCCCTTCACATCCTGCAAGGCTACACCAAGGTCTCCTGGAAGCCTTCTCTTCTCCAGGCTGCAGAGTTCCAACTCTCTCAGCCTGTCCTCACAGCAGAGCTGCTGCAGCCCTCTCAGCATCTTCGTGGTCTCCTCTGGACCCACTCCAACACTTCCATGTCCTTCCTGTGCTGGGGGCTCCAGAACTGCACACAGGACTGCAGGTGGGGTCTGAGGAGAGCAGAGCAAAGGGGCACAATCCCCTCCCTTGCCCTGCTGCCCACACTGCTCTTGCTGCAGCCCAGCACACATTTTCTGTCTGGGCTGCACTCACACTGCAGCCTCAGCTTGAGCTTTTCCTCACCCCACACTCCCAGGGTCTGTTCCTCAGGGCTGCTCTCAGCCATTCCCCACCCAGCCTGCAGTTGTGCTTGGCATTGTGCCTACCCAGGTGCAGGACCTTACACTTAGCTTTGCTGAATCTCATGAGGTTGGCCTGGGCACAGCTCTGCAGCCTGTCCAGGTGCCTCTGTCCCTCTGGATGGATCCCTGCCCTCTAGCAAGTCGACTGTGCCACATAGCTTGCTGCCACCTGCACACTTGAGAGTAAGCAGTTTGGGGTTCTACAGTCCTGTAGCTAATTTGTCAAGACTCCTGCAGCAACTATTAACAGCAGGTACTCAATGGGATGCACTTTTGGGTTTTCATTTTGGTAAGTACTAAGGTGGTGTCTTCAGGGAACTACACACAGTACTCGAAACACCTCTTACTTCACTTTAAAAATTAGGACTCTTCTTCCCCATGCTGATCCCTTCCTGTCTGGGGGCACTGAAGTTCAGCTGCTTTTCATCTTTAAATCATTGGGTCTGATGAGGTCTTTCTGCATAGTCCATTTTAATTCTGATTCTGCAACTATAATTCTCCCTCTCCTAAATGACTACTCATCTTTGCTCTCTACACCTAATCTGCTATCAATCCAAGAGAAGACTTTCCCACTCCTGCTCTCATTATTTAAAACCTTTAATGAAGGGCCTTGTTGAAAGCTTTTTAGAAATTGAGTTAACTATGCAAAACAGATCATTCTTATTCACATGCTGATGACTCTCTACCAGCAGATTTCTGAGCTGTGATTAACATCTCAGCAAGTCAAGTTTGCTCTTCCCCATTTATTATATTGAATGCTGGGCCAACTAAACCTGTTTCCCAGAACAGTTTCTAATGCTTAACTCATAACAAACTCAGATTAGAAGGACTTTTAGAAATAAACAACAGCAGCAGCAGAAAGAAACTGCCATTTTTTCTCCATCTGTCATTTTGCAAAGAAGAAGATATAAGCCACAGATATAGCCACAGAGTCTCCTTCTCTGAAGACTTCAAAAGCCTGCCTGGATGCATTCCTGTGCAGACCACCTTAGGTGATTCTGCTTTGGCAGGGCTGTTGGACTCGGTGATCTTTGAAGGCCCTTCCAACCTCTAATATTAGCGTGATGATGTGAAAACAATTTCTCTTAAGGCCCCTTCCAACCTCTACTATTGTGCCATGATGTGAAAACAATTTGTTGCATCAGTTTCTTTACCATACATGAGTGAGCAGCTGGAGCAAGGGATTTCTTACTCTATGTTATTCCACCATTATTCTCAGGTATCTTGAATTGACATCTCAAGGCTCCTTCATCAGAGCAGTTCCCTGCACTAGCAGACGCTCCCATTACCCAGCCAATGTTAAGCAAACAACCACTAGTCCTATATGAAGTTAGGCACAGGTCTTTTTTTCATTTTTAATAAAGCTTTTATTTGGACTGTACTTCTACCACTTGAAATCTAAGTCAAAGCCTGCTACCAAGTGGCCTGTGAAAGGGTCCTGCACCTTCTTTGGTAAATTGATATGTGACTCAGTACTTATTTCAGTACTCAAAGGAGTGTTATCATAGAATTGTAGAATGGTAAGGTTGGAATGGACCTCAAAGCTCACCTAGTTCCAACCCCCTGTCATAGGCAGGGACACCTCCCACTAGCACAGGTCACTCAAGGCCTCCTCCAACCTGGCCTTGAACACCTCCAGGGAGGGAGCAGCCACAACCTCCCTGGGCAACCTGTGCCAGTGTCTCACCACCCTCACTGAAAACAACTTCCTCCTAACAGCCACTTTCAATCTCCCCTCTGCCAGTTTAAATCCATTCCCCTTGTCCTGTCGTTCCAAGACCTTGTCAATAGTCCCTCCTCAGCCTTCCTGTAGTCCCCTTCATATCCTGGAAGGCTACCATAAGGTCTCCTGGAAGCCTTCTCTTCACAGTCACAGAATGGTATGGGTTGGAAGGGACCTCCAAAGCTCATCCACCCCAACCCCTCTGCACTCACCAGGGACATCCTCAACTAGATCAGGTTGCCCACAGCCCTGTCCAGCCTCACCTTCAATATCTGCAGGGATGGGGCCACAACCACCTCCCTGGGCAACCTGTTGCATTTTTTCACCATACTCACAGTGCAGAACTTGTTCCTCACACCCAATCTCAATCAGCTCTGCTCTAGTCTAAAGCCATTGCCCTCATCCTGTCCCTGCAGGCCTTTGCAAACAGTCTCTTTGCAACCTTCTTGTAGCCCCTTCAGGTACTGGCAGGTTTCAGTTGTGTATTCCAAAGACTTCTCTATAAGGAAGCTACTCCAGGTGCTGGGCAGTGTCATAATCTGATTTTCTGCATTTCCCTGCAGGTCTTTGCAAACAGTCTCTCTGCAGCCTTCTCGTAGCCCCCTTCAGGTACTGGCAGGTCAGTATTAGGTTTCCTTGGAGCCTTCTCTCCTCCAGGCTGAAGACCCCCAGCTCCCTCAGCCTGTCCTCATAGCAGAGCTGCTCCAGCCCCCTGATCACTCTCATGGCCTCCTCCAGAACTGTTCCATCAGGTCCATGTCCTTCCTGTGCTGAGGGCTCCAGAGCTGGACACAGCACTGCAGATGAGGTCTCAACAGATCTAAATCTGCTCTAGTTTGCAGCCATTGCTCTCATCCTGTCCCTGCAAGCCTTTGCAAACAGTCTCTCTGCATCCTCCCTGCAGCCTCCTTCAGGTACTGAAAGGCTGCAGTTGTATATTCCAAAGACTTCCCTATAAAGAGGTCCATTCCTTTTTATTTTTTTAATGCTTTTTTTTTCAGAAGAACCTGCACTAGGTGCCAGGTATCCTAACCTCTGTGCCTGTGGAAGAAGGCTCCCCTGTTCACATCATATGAAACGCCATCTGAACACCAACACTGCGTGAATGCCAAATGACATCAACCCATGGCCACAGCATTTCTTTTGTAGAGTAAGGAATTTGAAAGTACTACGTATTTTCATAATTCTCAGACTACTTTCATAGCAGTCTACAACCATTTATTGCACAAGGTTCCCAAGATCCACAATGGTAACAGAGCAGTGAGCGTTTGCAGCTCAGAAGGCCAAGGGCAGCCTGGGCTGCATCCAAAGTAGTGTGGCCAGAGTTGGAGAGAGGAGATCCTGTCCCTCTGGTCTGCTCTGGGGAGACCTCACCTGCAGTACTGCATCCAGCTCAGGAGTCCTCAACACAGGAAGGACATGGACCTGATGGAGCGGAGCAGGAAGAGGGCCACAGACATCAGGGGGCTGGAGCAGGTCTGCTAAAAGGACAGGCTGAAGGAGCTGGGGGTGTGCAGCCTGCAGAAGAGAAGGTTCCAGGGAGACCTAATAGTGGTCTGTGAATACCTGAAGGGGCTACAAGAAGGCTGGAGACAGACAGTTTGCAAAGGCCTGCAGGGAGAGGACAAGGGCAACTGCAGAAAACTAGAGTAGATTTAGATTGGATGTTCTTTACTATGGAACAAGTTGCCCAGGAAGGTGGTTGTGGCCCCATTCCTGGAGATATGGAGCTACCAACCTGAAGAAGAGGCTGGACAGGGCTGTGGGCAACTTGCTCTAGTGGAGGATGTTCTTGATGCTGTGAGGACAGGCTGAGAGAGTTGGGGCTCTGCAGCCTGGAGAAGAGAAGGCTTCCAGGAGACCTTAGAGTAGCCTTCCAGTATCTGAAGCGGGCTACAGGAAGGCTGGGGAGGGACTATTGACAAGGGCTTGGAATGCCGGGACAAGGGGCAATGGGTTTGAAGTGTCAGAGGGGAGACTGAAAGTGGATGTTAGGAGGAAGTTGTTTGCAGTGAGGGTGGTGAGACACTGGCACAGGTTGCCCAGGGAGGTTGTGGCTGCTCTCTCCCTGGAGGTGTTCAAGGCCAGGTTGGAGGAGGCCTTGAGTGACCTGTGCTAGTGGGAGGTGTCCCTGCCTATGGTAGGGGGTTGGAACTGGATGATCCTTGAGGTCCCTTCCAAGTTTACCATTCTGTGATTCTATGATTCTATAAGTGCAGAAGAGGTTGGACTGGATGACCTTTGGAGGTCCCTTCCAACCCAAACCATTCTGCGATTGCCCGATTCTGTGAGGAAAACTTTACAAATTCAGAGGCCACAGAATGACCATATGCTGTGTTTATTTTTATGCCATCAAAGGGTAGTTAGGAGAACACATCCTTTCCTAGGCTATATATGATATTTGCAATTTGCTACTGCTCACAGAGTATCACATATTCTATCAATGAAAATTCAGTATTACTGAATCTTGAAACAGGAGTAAATAGCCAAATGAGGCACAGCTCGGGGGGCAATCAGCAATTCAGTTTGATCCTCGAGAACACCTTGCTATGCTTCAGGCAACATTTCCACACAGAAAACACAAAGACTGTTTCCAGTCTTGCACATAAGCCAAACTCTGGGGTAAGGTACAGAGGTGGAAAGAAGGTGGAAGGGTGGTTGGGAGCCCCTCTTGAGGTCTCTGGTTTCTGGGAGGGGAGTTGTGTTTCTGTATTCCCTTTAACTTGTCTATGTCTGTAACTATTCCTGTCTGTTGTGTCTATCTCTGCTTGTACATTGTGCTGAGCTATAGAGTTCCAGTCCTTAACTTCCAGCTGGTTGAGTCTAGTCTGGGGGATTTTACAAAGGGGGGGG
>VWZE01003737.1:25815-46216 GCA_013396675.1 Eubucco bourcierii
CTGTGCCACACAGCTTGGTGCCATCTGCACACTTGCTGAGGCTGCACTGATTCCTCTGTCCACGGCACTGACAAAGATGTCAAACAGCACTGGTGCCAGCACTGACCCCTGAGGGACACCACTTGGCACTGGTCTCCAGGTGGACATTGTGCCCTTGATCACCACTCTCTGGGTGCCACCATCCAGCCAGTTCCTCACCCAGCAGTGCTCCACACATCCAGTCCATGTTTTTCCAGTTTGGTGCCCAGGATGCCATGTGGGACAGAGTCAAATGCCTTGCTCAGATCCAGGTAGATGCCATCAGTTACCCTTCCCTTGTCCACTGTCGCTGTGTCTTCATCATAAAAAGCCACTAAATTTGTCAGGCAAGATCTGCCCTTGATGCAGCCATTGGTGGGTACAACATCCTTCTTTACAAAACTACCTTCTACATAGCTGCTTTTTTATCTTGAATGACTCATAGCAAGAGGCTAGCAGGAGGAATAGCTGCACTAGCAGCTCTCCCTCATTAGTAGGATGCAACACTGCTCTAGCAAAGTCATTTTCCTAATATGCAATGTAAGAGCGAAGGGAAGCAGGTCTGTCCTGAATATTCCCATTCCGTAGGATGATATTTCCTGTTTCCACCCAAGCAAGATCTGGGCAGCTTTTTGTTATCTTCAAGTTTCTCCATGCTAACACAATTAGTTAATCACAGAATGTCAGCTCAGTAGGGACCCCAAGGATAACCTGGCCCAGCCTTTAAATGAGCATATTGAGTCTCAAGCAAAACACCTAAATGCTTTAGTATAGAACCATGGAATCATAGAACTGTTGAGGTTGGAAGACACCCTTGAGATCAAGTCTACAGCTCACAACCCCACCATTACTGCTAAGCCACTACCACTAAACCACATCCCTAAGCACCACGTATGATTTCAGGAGAAATGAAAACAATGCAATGAGGTATCTGTGTGACCAGCCTCTTGGGCAGAGCTGAGAGAGAACCAGCGAAAATATTTCCATGGACTAGGGAGGCAAAAGAGAAACAGATAGGGAAATGGATTTGCAACCACTGATGTCAGGGTAAAATGTCATATTGCATTCTGTGTGGACACCATCTCCCTTCCAAACATCCAACTCAGCTGCCAGGCTCATGGCAGCGATCTCAGAGGGTTGTGATTCTATTCTAAGTCAGACAGAAGTAGAAAGGGTTGGGTTGTGTTTCGTTTTCTGGTGAGCTTGTTTCCTGGTTTGCTTTCTTGGTTTATTTGTTTGCTTTCCTTAAATCTCCCTACACTGAATGTTCTACTTCAGAATTCAAGTACAGAATTTTGCAGAAGAAATTTTATCTCTGTTGTTCGTTTCATGAAGAAAAAAAACCTATATCTAGGCGCACAGTAAAGCTGGCAGACAGTCTCTACAAAATTCCCTTCTATTAAAAGAAACCAATTCAACCCCTAATAATGCCAAGATGCCAGGGGAAAAAACAACTGACCATGATCAGAGGGCTGCAGCAGCTCTCCTATGAGGACAGGCTGAGAGAGTTGGGGTTCTGCAGCCTGGAGAAGAGAAGGCTTCCAGGAGACCTTAGAGTAGCCTTCCAGGATCTGAAGGGGGCTACAGGAAGGCTGGGGAGGGACTATTGACAAGGACTTGCAATGCCAGGACAAGGGGCAATGGGTTTCAAGTGTCAGAGGGGAGATTGAAAGTGGATGTTAGGAGGAAGTTGTTTGCAGTGAGGGTGGTGAGACACTGGTACAGGTTGCCCAGGGAGGTTGTGGAGCACAGAATCACCCAACATGATCTTTGATCACGTTGGGTGATTCTGTGCTCCACAACCTCCCTGGAGGTGTTCAAGGCCAAGTTGGATGAGGCCTTGAGTGACCTGTATAGGTGTCCCTGCCCATGGGATGGTGTTGGAACTAGATGATCTTTGAGGTCCCTTCCAACCTTTCCATTCTATGATTCTATGATTCTATGGAGTAAAGACATCTTTTATTCAGTTCTTTACAACTGAGTGGCAGAATACCACATTCTAAGCCCCAAGCCAATTAGGGATTTAATAGCAACACCTTTTCCCACTTCCAAATGTTTATTGCTTTAGAAAGAGTACTTACTCTGCTGGAATAAAAACTCATCCATTTTGGAAACCTTTACAGGGGTAAAATATTTTCTCACTAGTGAGTTGACAGAATAGATACTACCCTACAGCACTGCCTACTCATGAGGTCAGTGGTTGAGCTTCCCCTGAGGAGGTGGACACAGCCAGATGCACCTCCTCACACCCACTGCAAGAACTTGAACTGGGGGCACCTGCATGCACAAAGCAGCCTTGGTCACCGCCTTCCTGTGGTTTTAGAGCAGCCTGCACATTTTTCTCTGTTGAGGATAATGAAGCAAGGCCTCAGGAGTCTCCCTAAAAACGACTTTCTGTTTCAGACAGAAAGAGCAAACAGATAAAGAGCATTGAGTTTGTGGTGGAGAAGACACCGATGGAAATTTGTCAGAATCACCAGAGGTCGGAGCCAGTGCACTCCAAGTCACGACACGATACCAATATGATTTTAGGTCTTGCTCCAGCTCCTGCACCAGAGTTGTTTATTAAATCTCTAACATGGAAGTGTTGGAGCAGGTCCAGAGGAGGCCATGAAGATGCTCAGAGGGCTGCAGCAGCTCTCCTATGAGGACAGACTGAGAGAGTTGGGGCTCTGCAGCCTGCAGAAGAGAAGGCTTCCAGGAGACCCTAGAGTAGCCTTCCAGGATCTGAAGGGAGCTACAGGAAGGCTGGGGAGGGTCTATTGACAAGGTCTTGTAATGCCAGGACAAGGGCAATGGGTTTGAAGTGGCAGAGGAGAGATTTAGACTGGATGTTAGGAGGAAGTTGTTTGCAGTGAGGGTGGTGAGGCACTGGCACAGGTTGCCCAGGGAGGTTGTGGCTGCTCCCTCCCTGGAGGTGTTCAAGGCCAGGTTGGAGGAGGCCTTGAGTGCCCTGTACTAGTGGGAGGTGTCCCTGCCTATGGCAGGGGGTTGGAACTGGATGATCCTTGAGGTCCCTTCCAACCTTACCATTCGATGATTCTATGATCTATGATCCTATGAACATGGATCTGTATACCCTTCCAACAGACCACTCAGGCCAGCCCATTACAAAACTAATTGGTCAAATCAGTTAAAGTACAAGCTGTTCCCTGAACCAGCTGGCCCAAATTATCCAGATGCAAACTATTGTGGAATTCTGTAGTTGCTGTCAGAATGGCCCTTGCCTGCTTTGAATCTTCCTCTTGTATTGCATTCCTCCGGGGGGGTGCCTGCAGATGATGTCCTTGGCCCTTCAGCATGCAGACTGAGAAACTTCAGTTAACAATGTAGTATTCAGCATAACTTGGATTTGCTCACATATCCAGCTAATACAGAACACTTCCCTACAGAAATTTACCCTTGTGTGATGGTTTGGGAGTTCCCTGTCACCCCACACTTTGTAAAATCCCCCAGACTAGACTCAGCCAGCTGGAAGTTAAGGACTGAAGCTCTCTTTACAGCTCAGCACAATGTACAAGCAGAGATAAACACAACAGACAGGAATAGTTACAGAAATATACAAGCTGAAGGTAAGACAGGAACACAACTCCCCTCCTACAAACCAGAGACCCCAGGAGGGGCTCCCAACCACCCTTCCACCTTCTCCCCACCCCTATACCTTACCCCAAGGTTTGCCTTACACACAAGGTGAGCTTGGAGGATCGGCCAGGGGCGTTAGAAGGAAAGTAGGTAGTGAGGTTACTCAGCAGAGAGGAGAAAAAGCCAGAAACTGCTATATCGAGACACTGTGCCCCAGAGACTGACTTGTATATGTTTTGAGTACTTATTCTTACTCATCTCAGCAAGCCTATGAGTGCAGCAAACATCAGCAGTGTTTCCTTTTCACAGTCTGTAATATAATTATCTCTATTAAAATATTCCAATCAACCTCAAACCAGCACACCTTGACCGTGGCTACTGTCTCTGCTTTGCAACTGCCTAATTCTTTTACTGTCTTTGCATATGCTGGAAACATGCATTTTGCAGGACTTTTTATTAAACCAAATTAAATGAATGGAGGTAAACTAAAGATCTATTTGCCTGGTAATAACATTGTAATTATGCCTGTGGGATATAAATGAAAAGCTCCAAATGCTAATCACAACTAGTAAACTCCAGTGGGCAGCTGGGATTAGCTCTTACTAGACTTGGATCTTTTAGAGGCGGGGAAAGATGCAGGGCTACAATCTGGAAAAAATAGGTGAACCTGCTAGATGGATATTCATCTGAATCATTTATTCTCCCTCCTAAGTCCTTCTGTATAATTCTTTAATATGGAGTCTGAGGTGATGAAAAGCTCCAGATGAGGCTGCAGTGTGAGTGCAGCCCAGACAGCAACTGTGTGCTGAGCTGCAGCAAGAGCAGTGTGGGCAGCAGGGCAAGAGAGGGGATTGTGCCCCTTTGCTCTGCTCTTCTCAGAGCCCACCTGCAGTCCTGTGTGCAGCTCTGGAGCCCCAGCACAAGAAGGACATGGAAGTGTTGGAGAGGGTCCAGAGGAGGGGCACGAAGATGCTGAGAGGGCTGCAGCAGCTCTGCTGNAGGGGGTCCAGAGGAGGACAAGGAGGATGATCAGAAGGCTGCAGCAGCTCTGCTCTGAGGACAGGCTACAATAGTTGGGGCTCCCCATCCTGGAGAACAGGTTTCCAGGAGACCTTGGAGTGGCCTTCCAGTATCTGAAGGAGGCTACAGGAAGGCTGGGGAGGGACTATTGACAAGGTCTTGTAATGACAAGACAAGGGGCAGTGGGTTTGAAGTGGCAGAGGGGAGACTGACACTGGATGTTAGGAGGAAGTTGTTTACAGTGAGGGTGGTGAGACACTGGCACAGGTTGCCCAGGGAGGTTGTGGCTGCTCCCTCCCTGGAGGTGTCCAAGGCCAGGTTGAATGAGGCCTTGAGTGACCTGTACTAGTGGGAGGTGTCCCTGCCTATGGCAGGGGGTTGGAACTAGATGATCCTTGAGGTCCCTTCCAACATTACCATTCTATGATTCTAAGATTTGTTATTATGGAATTGGGAAGCCTAACCTGGCAATCTCTTCCCTGCTCATTTTGAGCAAGCAACAAAAAATGCCAAGAAACTCAGCCAAAAATAGGCTTGATGTTATTTTCCTTAGGCAGCTTCCCAGAGATCCAGTTACTAAACATTATTTTATGTGAACTGTATGTGCCACAAGAAACATTAATTATGCTCTCACTAGCACTGCAATATTACACCTAGTTAAGTTTCTGCATGATTCTACTTTCGTCACCGTTACAGGGTCTTAGCTATTTACCCTTTCCTGTTTTGATTATTTAAAAGTGTAATCTACTTAGAGCAACTCTGTCTTTTTTTTTTTTTTTTTTTTTTTTTTTTTTTTTTTTTTTTGTGAAGGAGGTGGAATTAGATGCTTTACAGTGTCCATTTTGTCCTGAGCAAGTTTTCTCTCCAGACATAGCCCCAGAGAAGCTTAGCCAATAGACACGGTGAGTGAAACTGGATAGATTAATGAGCTCATTATAATTCATTACAGAGTGATGTGAGAATGACTGCCCACTTTAATTAGTTTTATTACTGCAGGAAATTGTTTCATATGCCAAGCTCATCACTAAGCATGCCTGGAAAACATTAGAGTGGTAATCAGACTTGATATGAGAACCTTTCATTTAGCCTGTAAGGCTAAAGGCACTTATAATCACAAGAAAGGTATTAAAAAGTTGGACATGAGAGTGGCCAGCATAAAATAATTAACCATGTCTCATAATTCCAGAGAAGGGCAACGAGGCTGGTGAGAGGCCTCGAGCACAAACCCTATGAGGAGAGGCTGAGGGAGCTGGGACTGTTTAGCCTGGAGAAGAGGAGGCTCAGGGGGGACCTTATTGCTGTCTACAACTACCTGAAGGGTGGTTGTGGCCAGGAGGAGGTTACCTTCTTCTCTCAGGCAACCAGTGACAGAACAAGAGGACACAGTCTCAGGCTGCGCCAAGGCAAGTTTAGGCTGGAGGTGAGGAGGAAGTTCTTTACTGAGAGAGTGATTTGTCACTGGAATGGGCTGCCCAGGGAGGTGGTGGAGTCACCGTCCCTGGAGGCGTTCAAGGCAGGTTTGGACATGGCACTTAGTGCCATGGTCTAATCTTGAGGGCTGTGGTGATGGGTTGGACTTGATGATCTTTGAGGTCTCTTCCAACCCTTGCGATACTGTGACACTGTGATACTGTGATAATTCAATGACAAACAGCACAATGGTGATTTCAACTGAAAATTTTGGTGGAACACCTGCGTTTCCATAGCACACTGTGTACTGTTCCTGTAATCATGACATTAGCTAATAGTAACAGATTTAGAAGTTTTAATAGGTCAGGTTTGCTGACCTATATATATACATAGATAGTAAATAGAATCATAGAATGGTAAGGGTTGGAAGGGACCTCAAGGATCATCCAGTTCCAACCCCCTGCCATAGGCAGGGACACCTCCCACTAGTACAACTCACTCAAGGCCTCCTCCAACCTGGCCTTGAACACCTCCACGGAGGGAGCAGCCACAACCTCCCTGGGCAACCTGTGCCAGTGTCTCACCACCCTCACTGCAAACAACTTCCTCCTAACATCCACTTTCAATCTCCCCTCTGACACTTCAAACCCATTGCCCCTTGTCCTGACATTCCAAGACCTTGTCAATAGTCCCTCCCCAGCCTTCCTGTAGCCCCCTTCAGATCCTGGAAGGCTACTCTAAGGTCTCCTGGAAGCCTTCTCTTCTCCAGGCTGCAGAGTCCCAACTCTCTCAGCCTGTCCTCACAGCAAAGCTGCTGCAGCCCTCTCAGCATCTTGGTGGCCTCCTCTGGACCCACTCCAACTCTTCCATGTCCTTCCTGTGCTAGGGGCTCCAGAACTGCACACAGGACTCCAGATGAGGTCTGACCATGGCTAGACTCATGACAAACAATTTAAAATCATGAAAAGAAGCTGAGTTCACAAAAAGAATATGAACACCCAAAGTGAAACAAAAAAGCCTAACGCTACATGCCCCAAACTCTTCTTTTGCTTCAAAACTTGCTGCTGAACAACGTCATTGTTCCTGCCTTAAAACAGGAGCATTTCCCAGTCACCTTTCCTGTGCCTCCCATGGTCTCATAGGCCTATGTGATTACTATGCAATCCCTTCCCGCTCTGTTTGAAGCTGAGGAATATCTCCTTGCTAATGTAAACCAGTCTGTATCTCTGACCAAAACCTATGATCCACCTTTTCTAGTAGCACTCTATCAATTTTTCATATAGAGATTGCTAAGGCACTGGAATGAGCTGCCCAGGGAGGTGGTGGAGTCCCCAGCCCTGGATGTGTTTGGATGTGGTGCTTGGGGCCATGGTTTAAGGTGAATCTCGTAGAGCAGGGCTCAAGGTTGAGCTTGGTGATCCTGAGGGGTTTTGCTAATCTGCATGTTTCTGTGATTCATTAGAACCAGGAAGACAGGATTCCATGTAGTGCTTGAGCAGCAGCTTAACCATCCATTCATAGAACTCA
Organism: Eubucco bourcierii; assembly: GCA_013396675.1. Taxonomy (NCBI): domain Eukaryota; kingdom Metazoa; phylum Chordata; class Aves; order Piciformes; family Ramphastidae; genus Eubucco; species Eubucco bourcierii. The sequence continues at coordinate 33,373 of VWZE01003737.1, forward strand.
ACTATGATACTTTACTTTGCATCAGCTTCTAAGTAATTATTCAAAATAATTCTTAATGACCCAGATTTATAGAAACAGGGGGAAAAAAATCAATTCTTGGTGGCCTCCTCTGGACCAACTCCAACACTTCCATGTCCTTCCTGTGCTGGGGAGTTCCAGAACTGTAAATCCTATTGCAAATTAACTATGACTCAAAAATTCTAATTAAAACATTAATTGGTAACTGGAATTTCTTTAGAATTCTTCAGAATTTTTCCCAGACAGGGCCCAGCTTGCAAACCACATCTCCACACATTTCTTGACCATTTGAAGTTACAGATAAAACAGTAGGCAAAAAAATTTCTGCAGGCAGTAGTTCAAACGTGGTGGTGCTTGGTTTTTTTGCCTAACATATTTGAATGGAGAGAAATGGAAATTTAGCTTAAGTTTCATTCAGTCTGCAAATTCCTACTGAATGAAGGATGATGTTACAGTGAGGGTGGTGAGACACTGGCACAGGTTGCCCAGGGAGGTTGTGGCTGTTCCCTCCCTGGATGTGTTCAAGGCCAGGTTGGAGGAGGTCATGAGTGACCTGTGCCAGTGGGAGGTGTCCCTGCCTATGGCAGGGGGTTGGAACTAGATGATCCTTGAGGTCCCTTCCAACCTTACCATTTTATGTTCTAGGATTGTGGTGTGCAAGATAGGATTTTATTAATTTAATTGATTATTGCATTAATTATTTTGATATTCAGGAATCTCACTACTGACCACAGTTTATACTAATAATAACAATAACAGGTTCTTTGCAACAGTCATGAAACCATTATCAGATGAGAAGAGAGGCTTTAGAACACCCGAGAAATAGCAATACACAACAAACATTACACCACTAGAACTGGGAAGAGGTTTTTGAGGTCTGTTACACCATTTGCCCACTAAAGGGACTCGAGAAGCTCCTTTCTGCTTAAGGCAGAAGGCACTTGGATTCAATTAGAATTTCTTACAGAGTCTTACAGAGTTTTCACAGTATCACAGTATCACAGTCTCACAGTATCACCAAAGTTGGAAGAGACCTCAAAGCTCGTCAAGTCCAACCCGTTACCACAGACCTCAAGACCAGACCATGGCACCAAGTGCCACATCCAAACCCGCCTTGAACACCTCCAGGGATGCTGACTCCACCACCTCCCTGGGCAGCCCATTCCAGCAGTCAATGACTCTCTCAGGCAAGAACTTTCTCCTCACCTCCAGCCTAAACTTCCCCTGGCACAGCTTAAGACTGTGTCCTCTTGTTCTGGTGCTGCTTGCCTGAGAGAAGAAAGCAACCTCCCCCTGGCTACAACCACCCTTCAGGTAGCTGGAGACAGCAAGAAGGTCTCCCCTGAGCCTCCTCTTCTCCAGGCTAACCAATCCCAGCTCCCTCAGCCTCTCTCCATAGGGCTGTGCTCCAGGCCTCTCCCNAAGAGGGTTTGAGTATTTGCTCACAAAAGTTATCTCCTGGGGCTAATTACAGTTTCCTGACACTTGTGGGGAGTTCTGTTGGTGTCTTGTCGGCTGTTGAGGCTTCTGAACAGGCTCTAACAAGGTGCTGGGAGAGAGGCAGATGACCTCTGACCTAATCCCAGTTCCTCTTTGATGATTGGAGACCCCCCCCTTCCAGGGCTCCCAGTGTCACCAGAAGACCTGCAGGCAGGCTGTCTTGCAGATGCACAGAGAGGTGCAATGTCATGCTGGCTAAGTGAACCTATGGTGTGAAGGCACTCAGTGCCTTCCCCTGGCAAACCTGAGACAGGGCAAGTTGCCAGGTAGACAAACCCAAAGGATCAGGGCTTGTTATTTTGTAGCAGGTAGAGCATGGCAGAATGCAATGGCAATGAGGCAGACACAATGGCATAAGTACATTAAGGCAGAACAGGTTGTCTTTACCTGCTGTGGCAGTTCACACCCAAGTCCCTGCCCCACCAGATGTTTGAATGGGGTGCAAAACTGTTCTGCTCCCCCCCACCTCTGGCTCCAGGGGTTTGGAATGTGAAAGAAGTAGGTGCCAAGTACCTTACTCCACCCCCACAAACCGACACCGTTGGTGGGAACGCTGCCGAGCAGCCTGTGTTTTGCCCTGTGCTGCCCACGCTCTGTGCCCGTGGCAGCAGTGTCTGTGGTCAGTTTGGACTCTGGCAGGTTCACTGGCACTGAATCCTGTGCCGCGTTGATCTGCCGCTGGATTACAGTCTGCAGTTCAAGGCACTGCCGCAAAAGACTGCCCAAAAGGAGCCAAGGGACCAGCTCCAAATTCCTACTGCGCTGCCATGAGTAGCGTAGACGCTCCCTAGGGTTCCAGGCTGCCTTGATTTGTAAGTGTGGCAAAGCTGCTTTGTAGCAAACCTTTCCCAACTTTCTGATTTTCCTGAGTTACTAAATTCCTTATAAGCATCCTTGGGAAGATTTTCCTGACTGAATTTTGAACCCAATCTAACTAATTTGTGTAGAGTTGTGGGTCGGGCTTTCTGGAAATAAAATAACTGCAGATTTTATAGTTCCTGCCTCTTTAATTGCCACAACCAATTCACCTGCTCACCTCCTTTTATCAATGCAGCCTGAGACTAGTGGCTGTTTGGCCACAGATTAGCCAATCAGAACGGCAGTTTGCCAAACATCCAAATTAGGTGAAGTCAGGACTTACTTTTGCCTTTTAGGGCAGAACACAAACAAGTGTATAACCACAAGAGGTACCCTGTTTACAAATTTGGAAGAGATATGGAGACATCAGACCTTTTGTCCTCCTTTCCCACTGTTGCTTCCCCCAACAGCAGAAGGGAGGGGGAGAAGAAAGCATGACAGGACGAGCGGCAGTGGGTTTGAAGTGGCAGAGGGGAGACTAAAACTGGATGTTAGGAGGAAGTTGTTTGCAGTGAGGGTGGTGAGACACTGCCACAGGTTGCCCAAGGAGGTTGTGGAGCACAAAATCACCCAATGTGATCTTTGGATTCACATTGGGTGATTCTGTGCTCCACAACCTCCCTAGGGGTGTTCGAGGCCAGGTTGGACAAGGCCTGGAGTTCTAGTGGGAGGTGTCCCTGCCTATGACAGGGAGTTGGAACTAGATGATCTTTGAGGTCACTTCCAACCTTACCATTCTATGGTTCTATGATTCTGTACAAGAAAAGACCATTGCTACAACATTTCTCAAAACAGATTCACATCCTCTACGTATCTCCACAGCTGCACTGCGATGGAAGATTTGCTCTCCCTATTTTCCAACCAGTTGAAAATGAGCTGAGTACTCACTGCTAGGTTTTACAAAGACTAATGGGATTATGCAAAGTAGCAAATCTGTGTTATACACCTAGAGGAGCAAACAGTAATTTTTTATGTCCTGTGGAGAGAGAAGTATAAAATTCAGAGAACAGTAAAAGTCAAGACTGATTCTGCAGAAGGATCAAATGGAATAAAATCCCAGAGTAGACATTCCCTGTTAAAACAGAGGCATAGATTCTCTTGATTTAATGGAAAGCAGCATCTTAGGGGAGAAAAACAATGCTTTAAGACACCATAAAGATCAATTTGGGCAGTGCCTGTTTGCCTTTCTGCAAGACTAATGTTCTGCTAACCTCCTTGTCACTTGGGTTTATCACTGTTTACTCTCATCCCCACAACTATTAAAGTTGGGATGAAGCCAAACCAGTGGACAGAAGGATGAAATTATTTCACTCTTCATAAAACATCAGATGAATTATTTGCTCTTTAACCCCAGTCAGTGTTCTGCTAAACCTCCCAACAATGTAAATCCTTTTTGCTGACACAGCTCACCTATTCTAAAGTGCTTTAGGGATGCTATTAGCTTTTGTAACCCCTCCCATTTAAAAGCTAAATAATACATATGCAGTAAGTAGAAGAATAGGAATTAAAGAAAGCTCTAATTTATATTAGTGAAAGAACCATTCCATGACCCTTTCCTGCACTGGAAGTTTTCTGATCGAATCAATACTTAAAAACGTACCAGTATTAATTCTATATATGTAATGACAGGATGAGGAGGAATGGTTTTAAACTGACAGAGGGCAGATTTAAACTGGATGTTAGGAAGAAGTTCTTCCCAGTGCGGGTGGTGAGACACTGGCACAGGTTGCCCAGGGAGGTTGTGGAGCACAGAATCACACAACGTGATTGTTCGGTGATTCTGTGCTCCACAACCTCCCTGGAGGTGTTCACGGCCAGGTTGGACAAGGCCTTCAGTGACCTGCACTAGTGGGAGGTGTCCCTGCCTGTGGCAGGGGGTTGGAACTAGATAAGCCTTGAGGTCCAACCCAACCTTACCATTGTATGAGGAAAAGGATCTGGGGGTCTGGGTTGATGAAAAGCTTAACCTGAGCCTGCAGTGTGAGTGCAGCCCAGACAGCAATTGTGTGCTGGGCTGCAGCAAGAGCAGTGTGGGCAGCAGGGCAAGGGAGGGGATTCTGCCCCTTGGCTCTGTTCTCCTCAGACCCCACCTGCAGTCCTGGGTGCAGTTCTGGAGCCCCCAGTACAGGAAGGACATGGAAATGTTAGAGCAGATCCAGAGGAGGTCACCAAGATGGCAGCTCTGCTAGGACGACAGGCTAAGAGAGTTGGGACTCTGCAACCTGGAGAGGAGAAGACTGCCAGGAGACCTTAGAGTAGCCTTGCAGGATCTGAAAGGGGCTACAGGAAGGCTGGGGAGGGACTATTGACAAGGGCTTGTAATGCCAGGACAAGGGGCAATAGTTTCGAAGTGGCAGAAGGGAGATTGAAAGTGGATGTTAGGAGGAAGTTGTTTGCAGTGAGGGTGGTGAGACACTGGCACAGGTTGCCCAGGGAGGTTGTGGCTGCTCCCTCCCTGGAGGTGTTCAAGGCCAGGTTGGAGGAGGCCTTGAGTGAGTTGTACTAGTGGGAGGTGTCCCTGCCTATGGCAGGGGGTTTGAACTGGATGATCCTTGAGGTCACTTCCAACCTTATCATTCGATGATTCTATGATAATGCTGTATCAGGATAGCTGCTTCTGCACCCTCAATTATTCCTATGCTCCAAACCCAGTAGTTAAAGGCTACCTATGCAATCGGTCTCAGCTCAAAGCTTATTACTGAGGTCATCCCATAGTCTGTCAACACCTGCTTGGATTGAAAAAGGATTAATCTTACTTTGTAGGTGATGCTTTCTACCCTGCTCGTCAGAAAAGACTAATGAAAGGTAAGGTTGGAAGGGACCTCAAGCATCATCCAGTTCCAACCCCCTGCCATAGGCAGGGACACCTCCCACTAGTACAGGGCACTCATGGTCTCCTCCAACCTGGCCTTGAACACCTCCAGGGAGGTTGTGGAGCACAGAATCACCGAATGTGATCAAAGATCAACGATCACATTGGGTGATTCTGTGCCCCAGAACCTCCCTGGGCAACCTGTGCCAGTGTCTCACCACCCTCACTGTAAACAACTTCCTCCTAACATCTAGTCTAAATCTCCTCTCTCCCAGTTCAAACTCATAATCAGATCAGAGGAACTCATCAAAACTAGCAGAAGGTACATTTTCTGATGGAAAACACAATTAAAAAGGAAGGAAAAAAATTAAAAAATAAAAAGATTAGCCAAATTAATGCCCCAGAAAATTGGAACTTATTTATTCTCTGGTAGTTTATAAAAATCTGCATCAAAACACACTCAGCGATGTAAATAGTGCCATGCTGTGTACAGGCAGAACAAGATTCCTTTGCAAGATTTTTTAATAATTTGATGTGTAAGAACATGATTTAAGACTGGGAACAGCCTTCTTCTTTCATGCCATAAATGGAAATTGCTGATTGACACCCAACTAAACAGGAGCCAGCAGTGTGCCCAGGCGGCCAAGAAGGCCAATGGCATCCTGGCCTGCATCAGCAAGAGTGTGGCCAGCAGGAGCAGGGAGCTCATTCTCCCCCTGGACTCTGCACTGCTTAGGCCACACCTTGAGTCCTGTGTCCAGTTCTGGGCTCCTCAATTGAAGAAGGACATTGAGGTGCGTGAGTGTGTCCAGAGAAGGGCAATGAGGCTGGGGAGAGGCCTGGAGCACAGCCCTATGGAGAGAGGCTGAGGGAGCTGGGATTGGTTAGCCTGGAGAAGAGGAGGCTCAGGGGAGACCTTCTTGCTGTCTCCAGCTACCTGAAGGGTGGTTGTAGCCAGGAGGAGGTTGCTTTCTTCTCTCAGGCAAGCAGCACCAGAACAAGAGGACACAGTCTCAAGTTGTGCCAGGGGAAGTTTAGGCTGGAGGTGAGGAGAAAGTTGTTGCCTGAGAGAGTCATTGACTGCTGGAATGGGCTGCCCAGGGAGGTGGTGGAGTCAGCGTCCCTGNGGTCTGGTCTTGAGGTCTGTGGTATCAGGTTGGACTTGACGAGCTTTGAGGTCTCTTCCAACTTTGGTGATACTGTGAGACTGTGAATAGCAATGCTGCAAAAATTACCAAAAGGAATAATGCCCTAAGGAATTAAGTGGGGAGTACATCTGGTAACGCCCAGAGATGGAAAGCTCCCAGGACTCAAGACATTCTGAAGAAGCAACCCCACTTCTGGAAAAATTGCTGGAAAAAAATTGGATTCAAATCAATGAAAAGACAGGAAAGGAAATAGAAGATGCTAAAAGTCACAAGAGCCAAGAATTTAACAAGTCACAAAAAAACTCTCCGAAGATCAACTGGACTTTGATGAGGTGTTGCACCAGGATGGGACCGTAAGCTACTTATACTTTTTATACATTTTTAAATAATATCTTTTTATTTTTTAACGTTCTGAGAAACTTTTTTCACTTACTTTTTTTACACTCATTATTTTCATACTTATTTTCAAATACTTATATTTTTTTTAACTTATTAAACTCAATTTTATTGATCTTAGAATCATAGAATCATAGAATGGTAACGTTGGAAGGGACCTCAAGGATCATCTAGTTCCAACCCCCTGCCATAGGCAGGGACACCTCCCACTAGCACAGGTCACTCAAGGCCTCATCCAATCTGGCCTTGAACACCTCCAGGGAGGGAGCATCCACAACCTCCCTGGGCAACCTGTGCCAGTGCCTCACCACCCTCACTGTAAAGAACTTCCTCCTAACATCAAGTCTAAATCTCCCCTCTGCCAATTTAAACCCATTGCCCCTTGTCCTGTCATTGCAGGACCTTGTAAATTATCCTTCCCCAGCCTTCCTGTAGGCCCCCTTCAGATACTGGAATGCTACTATCAGGTCCCCTCGAAGCCTTCTCTTCTCTAGGCTGCAGAGCCCCAACTCTCTCAGCCTGTCCCCATAGGAGAGCTACTCCAGCCCTCTAATCATCTTTGTGGCCCTCCAATCATCTTTGTGACCCTCCTCTGGACCCACTCCAACACTTCCATGTCCTTCCTGTGCTGAGGGTTCCAGAACTGCACACAGTACTCCAGGTGGGGTCTGACAAGAGCAGAGTAAAGTGGCAGAATCCCCTCCCTTGCCCTGCTGGCCACGCCTCTCTTGATGCAGCCTAGGAGTCGGTTGGCTGTCTGGGCTGCATGTGCACACTGCAGGCTCATGTTGAGCTTTTCATCAACCCAGACTCCAAGGTCCTTTTCCTCAGGGTATATCTTCTTTTATACTTAATTTTAAGACTTATTTTTAATGCATTGTTTTTATTTTTAACATTCTATTAAATTTTTTAATACTTATTATTTTTATACTCATTATTTGCATACTTATTTTATAATATTATTTTTTAACTTATTAAACTCAATTTTATTCAATTATTTTATACTTAATTTTAAGATTTATTTTTAATGCATTGATTTTATTTTTAACTGTCTATTAATTTTTTTCATACTTATTATTTTTATACTCATTATTTTCATACTTATTTTAAAATATTATTGTTAATGTATTAAACTCATTTTTATTTTATATTTATTATTTTATACTTAATTTTAAGACTTATTTTTAAAGCATTGTTTTTATTTTTAACTTTCTATCAAACTTTTATCATACTTATTATTTTATACTCATTATTTCAATACTTATTTTTAAATACTTATCATTTTTTAACTTATTATTAAACTCAATTTTATTCACACTACATTTTACTTAATTTTGAGACATATTTTTAATGCATTTTTTAACTTTCTATTAAAGTCCTTGTTTTTCTACATATTAATACTTTTTGTCGATTAGATTGAACTTTGTATTAAACTTACTTTTTATACTTACTCTTTTTACACATTATTAAATAGTATCATTCATTTTTTAACTTTCTGATAAACTATTTTTATACTTACTATTTTGATACTCATTCTCATACTTATATTTTATATATTATTTTTTAACTTATTACGTTCAATTCTATTCATATTATTTTATACTTATTTTTGAGACTTATTTTAATGCATTTTTCTATTTTTAACGTTCTATTAAACTCCTTATCTCTATACATATTAATATTAATATTAATATTAATATTATTAATAATAATGATGATGATAATAATAGTAATGATAACAATAATAATAACAATAATAATAATTTATTTCTTTTAATGTTTCTACTAAACTTTTTGCATACATATTATTTTGATACTCATTATTTTCATGCTTATTTTAAAATACAATTTTTTAACTTACTAAACTCAAATTTATTCATATTATATTTTACTTAAATTTAAGACTTACTTTTCATGCATTTTTTAACTTTCAATGAAACCCCTTATTTTATACATATTATTTTAATACTTTTTACTGTTTATATTTGACTTTCTATTAAACTTATTTTTATACTCATTCTTTTTACACTTTTTAAAATAATATAATTTATTTTTTACCTTTCTGATAAACTTTTTTCATGCTTACTGTTTTGATACTCATTATTTTCATGCTTGTTTTAAAATACTTATTATTTTTAACTTATTATTCAATTCAATTTTATTCATATTGTTTTATACTTAAATTTAATACTTATTTTAATGCATTGCTTTTATTTTTAAATTTCTATTAAACTTTTTTCTTACTTATTAGTAAGAATACTTATTATTTTTATACTTATTTTTAAATATTTATTATTTTTAACTTAAACTCCATTTTATTCATATTATTTTATATTAATTTTAAGACTTCTTTTTAATGCATTGTTTGTATTTTTAACATTCTGTTAAACTTTTTTCCTACTTACTATTTTGATGCTCATTATTTTCATACTATATATATATACATGTATATACTATATACATATTATTTTAATACTTTTAATTGCTTCTATTTAGCTTTCAATTAAATTTTTTTGGTACATATTATTTTGATACGTATTATTTTCATGCTTATTATTTTTTAACTTATTAAACTCAATTTTATTCATATTATTTTTTACTTAATTTTAAGACTTCTTTTTAATGCATTTTTAAACCTTCTATTAGACACCTTATTTTATACATATTATTTTAATACTTTTTATTGTTTCTGTTTAACTTTCTATTAAACTTATTTTTATACTCATTCTTTTTATACTTTTTTAAACAGAATTTTTTTGAACTTTCTGATAAACTTTTTTCAGACTTACTATTTTTATACTCATTATTTTCATACTTGTTTTTAAATACTTATTATTTTAACTTATTATTAAACTCAATTTTATTCGTATTATTTTATACTTAATTTTAAGACTTATTTTTAATGCATTTATTTTATTTTTAACTTTCTATTAAATTTTTTTCATACGTACTATTTTTATGCTCATTATTTTCATACCTATTTTAAAATAATAATTTTAAACTTATTAAACTCTATTTTATTCATATTATTTTATACTTAATTTTAAGACTTATTTTTAATGCATTTTTTGATTCTTACCTTTCTATTAAACTTTTTTTACATTTACTATTTTTATACTCATTATTTTCATACATATTTTAAAATGTATTATTTTTTAACTTACTATTGAACTCATTTTATACAAATTCTTTTTCTACAGTTTATATTTTACTTTTTCTAATACAATTTTTTAATATTTAGTAAACCTTTTAAAACTTATTTTTAATATTTTTATTTTTCAACTTCTATTAAACTTTAAAAATAGATTTATTTTTTAACTTCTATTAAAACTTTTTTATACTTATTTTTATGCCATTATTTTAATACTTGTTTTTAAATGCTTATTACTTTTTAACTTATTACTAAACTCAATTTTATTCATATTGGTTTATACTCATTATTTTATACTTAATTTTGATACTTATTTTTAATGCAATTTTTATTTTTTAGCTTTCTATTAAACATTTTTATACTTATTATTTTTATACTCATTATTTTCACACTTAAACACTAATTTTTAACTTATTAGTAGACTCATTTTTATACTCATTATTTTTACACTCGTTATTTTAAGTTATTTTTAAACACATTTTTTTAACTTATTAGTAAACTCATTTTTATACTCATTTTTATATTCATTATTTTCAGATTTATTCATAAACACTATTTGTTAACTTAGTAGTAGACTCATTTTTATACTCATTATTTTCACTTATTTTTAAACAGTTTTGTAACATTAGTAAACTCATTTTTATATTAATTATTTTATACTCATTTTTGCACACTTAAACACTAATTTTTAACTTAGTAGTAGACTCATTTTTAAACTCATTATTTTCACTTATTTTTAGACACTGTTTTTTAACTTATTAGTAAACTCATTTTTACACTAATTACTTTGCATTCATTATTTTCATGCTTATTTTTAAACAGTTTTTTAACTTATTAGTAAATCCATTTTTATATTCATCATTTTTATACTCATTTTTAAACTCATTTTAATACTTTTGGGAACACTTTTTAAACTTTCTATTAAAGATCTCCTTTTTTTGTACTTACTACATTTAAATTTACTTTTATATACTTTTTAATACTTTCCCCCTTTTATTTATTTATATATATAAAAACTATTTTTAAAATACTACTTTTTGGTTTAGTGTTACTATTATACTTAATTTTTATGCTTACTTTTTTATGCTTTTAAAATACTTTAATACTTCCCCCCCCAACTATTTTTCCCCTACTTTTCCATTTTTTCCCCATTAAAAAACCAAATCTATTAATTACTATGGCAGGGGGTTGGAACTTTGAGGTCCCTTCCAACCTTACCACTCTATGATTCTATGATTCTATAATTCTATGATACTACAATTTATTATTAATACTACAATTAACTCCGTGCTGCTTGGGAGAGGCTGAATTCTACTTTTTCTCTATATGAGGTCCCTTCCAACCTTACCATTCTACGATTCTATGATTTCTATGTTTCAGTAATTAGGAGCCTTCCTGTTGGGAGTTTGTTTTCAATACTTTGCCTTTGTTTGCCAAAAGTCAGGAAGGTGCTGTTGGATTTTATTTCTCTGGCACTCAAAAGCTGCCAGCGGTAAGCACTAATGAACCCCAGCAGAGGTGCAAAGATAAGCAGATGCTTATCTTGCAGTCAATTTGAGGCCAGAAAAGGAAATCCTTGCAGCACAAGTTCCATTTCCCCAAGCTTTTATTAATTGAACGCGTGCAGGATGTCAAAGGGACTTCAAAGACCAAGGGCATGAAGATTTGTGCCTTCTAAGCAAGGCATCAAAGGCACAGGAAAATGGAAGGAGATTGACTGATACACTTGGGAGAAATGCAGTAAAATCAATCTATTGATGAAGACATCAGGGCTGTATTGGTGCTGCTCAGCAGTGTCCTACATTTCAGATATGCCGAGTCAGCAAAATGCTGAGAGTGATTTACATAGAATCATAGAATGATAAGGTTGGAAGGGACCTCAAAGCTCATCTAGTTCCAACCCCCTGCCATAGGCAGGGACACCTCCTACTAGTACAGGTCACTCAAGGCCTCGTCCAAACTGGCCTTGAAGACCTCCAGGGAGGTTGTGGAGCACAGAATCACCCAACGTGATCACATTGGGTGATTCTGTGCTCCACAACCTCCCTGGGCAACCTGTGCCAGTGTCTTATCACTCTCAACCTCTGCCAGCATCTCACCACCCACAACCTGTGCCAGTGTCTCACCACCCTCACTGCAAACAACTTCCTCCTAACATCCACTTTCAATCTCCTCTCTGCCACTTCAAATCCATCGCCCCTTGTCTTGGCATTCCCAGACCTTGTCAATAGTCCCTCCCCAACCTTCCTGTAGCCCCCTTCAGATAGTGGAAGGCTACATAGCAGTGGTTTCACCAAACAAGAAAAATACATCAGCTACAGTAAAGAGAGACCTGAACAACTCTTCTAAGGAGAAGGGAGAGTTTTGTGAAATTACATCTTTAGAAATGTACAGAATCACAGAACCACAGAATGTCAGGGGCTGGCAGGCACCTCCAAAGCTCATCCAGTCCAACCACCTGCCAGAGCAGCATCATCTAGAGCAGACAGCACAGGAACGCATCTAGGTGGGTTTGGAATATCTCCAGAGAGGGAGACTCCACAACCCCCCTGGGCAGCCTGTTCCAGGGCTCTGTCACCCTGCCAGGGAAGACATTTTCCTCCTGTTTCCATGGAACTTCCTATGCCTCAACTTCCACCACTGCCCCTTGTCCTGCACTGGGCATCACCCAGCAGAGCCTGGTTCCAACCTCTGAGCACTCACCCTGCACATCTTTACCAACATGAATGAGGTCACTTCTCAGTTTTTCCTCTCCCAGCATCACGGCCCCAGCTCCCTCAGGCTCTCTTCCTAAGGAAGATCTTGTCTTGTAATGACAGGACAAAGGGTAATGGGTTTAAACTGGCAGAGGGGAGATTTAGACAGGATGTTAGGAGGAAGTTCTTTCCAATGAGGGTGGTGAGACACTGGAACAGGTTGGCAGGGGAGGGTGTGGAGGACAGAAGCACCGGATGTGGGCAA
>VWZE01003738.1:0-49163 GCA_013396675.1 Eubucco bourcierii
TCCCCTGCCTGTCCTTCCTGAATAGCCTGTAGCCATAGTCCTTAGCCATTGGTACTGTGTTTAGGCACCTGTTCTGGACAGTGCCGAGAGCTAAAGAGAAGTGAAGCTTTCTTGTGCATTTCCTTTGGATGCAGAAGTCAGGGTGCACTTGCATTTCGATGTTGGATATATTTGAGTTGAGACATAGGTATAAGCAAATATATGAGAGACAGAGATACAAACCCCTGTCCCTATCATGCAGATAAGTTGATTGATACCTACTTCTTTTCTTAATAAACCAATCTCCTGCCTTCTAGTGAGCAGGTAAGAAGTGGCAATAAAGTTACTTTTATGGCTGGAATAAAATGACTAGGATGACAAATGTGGGTCAAGGTCTACCAGAGCTCACAAAAGACCCAGCACCGATCAACCTGATTTCCTTAGCTGTGAATATACAAGTCAGACAAATGTATAATGCATCCAGCTCTCTAATGTGTATGTGCAGCCTCCATGCTGGGACTACACTCCAGGCTTTTGAAGTTTAACCAGTAGCCACTGTATTTCTGGTTGTTTAGCACTTGCTAAAAAGGAACTCAGTAGTACCAGGATGAATTATAATTTTTGCCCTGGGAAAGAAACAAAGAAAATAGAAACCTAACCAGGCCAGTAGAAAGCCTTTTGGAATAAGTATTATTTTATTATTGTATAAAAGAAAGATCTAAAAAGATCAGACGTGATCTTTTCTTGTCTTCACAATTGAAGTGTGTCCTGAGAAATAATGCAGTTTTGTAAAGGTTCATAAAAGTAGGAGGTGTGCATGAGAATGGTTTGAAAGGAATTAATGGATGGGAAATGAAGCACGTGGAGAAATCCGAAACAGCACAAAGGTTAAAGCACCCTGTGTGATGCATGTTGCTGCTGTAGAATGAAGCAGGCTTTGCAGGTGTCTCTGGTGTTGTGTAATGTGACTGTAAAATCTCTACGGATATTCACGATTTCTCTTTTTTATTCCTCCCTTCACTCTCCTATTGCCTGTCCCTGCAACTGGTTGATACTAGGAGGGACAGGGTCTGATTTTAGACACGTTAATTATGGGTTACAGAGTTTGCTTTACTTGCCATTTCAGGAGGCTGTATCAACATCCCACCTGACAGTGTTGTTTACAAGCAGTTTTGCAACCTTTCCATTCCACTCACTTATTTTTGTTGTGTGTAGTGGTAATGATGCCATATGACATTTTAAGTCTGAGTTGGTATTCCTTGTGGTATCTCCTCAACCCTGTTATGCTTTGAGTGTTTGCATTACCTGTTCAGACACCCACATGTGGTGTGGTTGTTTTCGTTTGTGACTGAAGGCAAACTCTACTCCGGATGTCACAGGAGTATGTTTAGAACTTCCATTGATCTCCTAACTGCAAATAATCATTACAGCTGCAAAACAAATACTGGACCAAAAATGTGGGAATGTGGGCCAGCAGATGCTGTTCAGTTCCCTTCTGAAATACACAATGTGCGAGTTTGAGGTATAACATATCAGTGACTGAAAGAAGAGAGGATATTGTTAGGCAAAGATTGGGAAAAAATTAGCTCCACATCTTCAGCTCTTTGAAAAATAAGAGTGAGGAAAAACTACAAGCAACCTGGGCAGTTGGCTGGTGTACATGGTTCCTCAGCACTAAGGTGATGCTTAATAAAGCTCCTGCTGTAGTTTTGACCAAACATAGGTTTTTGCTTCTCTGTGCTGTTGCTATGTGACAGTCACACAAGTTCACTTGCTTCAGCCCAGAGATGGCTGGATCCTTTGTAGAGAGTTTGGGGAATTCATAGACATCCTTACTAGAGGGCAGGGATGCCATCCAGAGGGACCTGGACAGGCTGGAAAGGTGGGCCCAGGCCAACATCATGAAGTTCAACAAGGCCAAGTGCAAGGTCCTGCACCTGGGTAGGCACAATCCCAAGCACAAATACAGGCTGGGTGGTGAATGACTGGAGAGCAGCCCTGAGGAAAGGGACCTGGGNTGTCCCTTTACTCTGCTCTTGTCAGACCCCACTTGGAGTACTGTCTGCAGTTCTGGAGACCTCAGCACAGGAAGGACATGGAAGTGTTGGAGTGGGTCCAGAGGAGGGCCACAAAGATTATCAGAGGGCTGGAGCAGCTCTGCTATGAGGACAGGCTGAGGGAGTTGGGACTCTTCAGCCTGGGGAAGAGAAGGCTTCGAGGAGACCTGATAGTAGCCTTCCAGTATCTGGAGGGGGCCTACAGGAAGACTGGGGAGGGATTACTTACAAGGTCTTGCAATGGAAGAGGAGAGATTTAAACTGGATGTTGGAGGAAGTTATTTACGGTGAGGGTTGTGAGACACTGGAACAGGTTGCCCAGGGAGGTTGTGGGTACTTCCTCCCTGGAGGTGTTCAAGGCCAGGTTGGACGAGGCCTTGAGTGACCTGTACTAGTGGGAGGTGTCCCTGCCTATGGCAAGGGGTTGGAACTAGGTGATCCTTGAGGTCCCTTCCAACCTTACCATTCTATGATTCTATGATTCCATGTTCTGTGGGATAATGTGTAAAACTTGTCCTAATTTGGTTGTTTAATTTTATATATTAGCTATTTGTCAGGAGAAATCAGAGTTTGGAAGAAGAGTTATTTGAAAGTTTAAGTCAAAATGATGATAGATTACAATATCCAGATTGCAACATCCTAAGTCCTAGGTCCTTGTGTCCCTTTAATCTTTGGCCTTACTTAAGAGACAGGAAAAATTCCAACATCTGGTCCAATGTGAATGTTGTTTTTATGGGAAAATGGTGACCTAGTGCTTCCCTACAAATTCTGGTTCAACTCTTATCCTTTCCTAGCTTTGTTCGGTTTAATCCTGGGGAAGTCATAGACGACATGTTCATATCTATGGGGTGGATGGAGCTAACTCCACCACTGCTCCTCGGCATCTGCTCCTCTTCCAACAAGCCCTGCTGAGAGTGTGAGTTCAAAAATTGCCTAGACTGAGCACAACCAACCTGGTGTCTGTGAGTGTAAGCTGTCACAGCCGCATGTTACCACACCATACAGAGGATGAGTATGGTCAGTGCTAGTTCTGAAGCTCTGCACTTGTCCTTTTCAGAGAATCCACTCTTTCTACTTCTCTCTGCTTTTTTCCTCCCTCAGTAAAAAGATCAATTTCCCTTCTTCCAGGACGTTTTCCAAAGGTAAATTCATTGACAAGTATCATACAGGTATCCACAACTGTACTGGAGAACTATGTGTCTAAGGGGTTTAGATGTAGATGATTGCTAGTTGAAGTCAGGAATGCTTTAAGGTCCTTCCTAGCAAAAGCTCTGGTGCTCAATAGAAACTAGTGGTTTATGTGTTTTAAACAATTGCTCACTGTAATTGCTGCCCAGAAGAAATATGTAGGACATAAGTACCATGATCTAAGAGCAATGTGCAATGTACCATGTTGTCTCTGGCCCTGCCAGCTCTCTGCCATTGGCCAAGCCCTGTCTGCAGTAGTGGTGCGCCAGCTAATGATGACAGTGGTGCATCAGTAGCACTGCACAGGCTTTGAAAATGGTGGAAAAAAAATGTTTCTGGAGTTCATGCCATCATATCACAATTGTTTGGGGATAATTATTGAATACACACAACAGCAGCATTTTTTTTTCCTCCTGCAAATGAACTGTAGTTGATGTTGCGCTATTTTGGTTTTGTTTTCTGCTTAACATTCCTCTGTAAGTGCAGCTCCTCTGAGGCCTGGAGTGAGACAAAACTGAACCAAAGTGACTTTGTTTTCTCTGTGTAAGAGGATGGACGCTGAGTGATAATGACATATTTTGCGTGTGAGCAGCAGGTGCGAGACCAAGTGTCTACTGCGGATTAAAGTAAATATGTTTTTTTTTCTATATTTAACTGATATGTGACAAAGAAACAAAGTTTAAATGTCACTTTCCATGGGTTTTTTTGTGTGTCTATAATTACACATTCTAACGTGCCAAGTAGCTACTCACTGAAGTTCAAATTTACATAGTAAAGTTGTGCATAACAAGATACAGTCTAGCATTCATTGCTGTGCATCTGGGTTGCCTCCACCCAGCAGTTACACTAGCAACAAATGAATGTTTTCTGCTTTCTTGAGTTCACATAAATAGCTGTAATTTCCTATAATTAACTATGATAAGTCACTCCCCACTAATAAAACAAAGATGTGTTTGTTTATCGGTTGTACTTGCATCCACCACTCTTAACATTACAGTGTTGACTGATGTTTTTTCACTGTGTTAAACAAAGCAGAAATATTCCTGTTGGGCAATGCCAGGGTCCCAAGAGCAGCCTCAAAAGCAGGAGCACTGGGCCGTCGCCTTCCGAATGCTCCACTTCTCTGCTGATGGCTGGTTTTTCCTTTGCCTCTTATTGTACTCCTCCAAAAGACAGTAGTGTTTAGATGGGCAGTTAGGGCATTGGGGAGCAAGTAAGGGATCAGATGCAGAGAAGTGAATGCAACTGAGACAGGACCTAAAAATAAAATAAAGCAGTTTCTGTGAACATCTGATTTTCTCTGTGTCAGGCCTACATTTTGTCATGGGTTATTTGTGGCAAAGCTGGTCCAAACTTCACTGCTGAAACTCTTTTTTTCTGGCCTTCAGCTAGATTGGTAGCAATACATAAGAAATATTTGTGACATTTTTCTGCTGAAATCTGATTTGGTTTAGGGGAGATTTGGTTTTTGTTTTTGTTTTATTTTTGTGTGTGTGTGTTTAGGTTTTGGTTGGGGTTTTTTGAGGTTAGAAGCACAAATTTTTACCCAGAGGGTCATTTTCCTTCTCAATTATATTTTTATTGTATAAACCCACTCAGTGCTTGATGGCAACTCTGCTTCATTTATTTCTTGTTGTCTTCTGTTTGCTAGAAACTGTGCTCATGTTGCCTCTGCTGTGGCAGGACATCTTTTTCACAGCTTTCAATGTCTCAGAAGTGATACGTCGTAAGAGATGCTGATGTCAGAACTAAATTAGGCACCCAAATTACAACTCCCATGAAATACTGAAAAGGCGGGGGGTAAGGGCGTAGGAAGTAGAACAGTGACAGTTTTGTTTTGCCTAAATTTTCCATGGTGAAGTATTTCATAAGTTATGTCAAATTGGAAAGCTGGTCATATATCTCTCTGCATGGGAACGAGATCTGTGGTCTGCAGATTACTTGAGAGTGGCTGTGTGATAGTGGCAGGATACTGGTAGCCAGAAATGGAGGAGAATCTCTACTCTAGCATCTCCATGCCATCTTCTTCCCAGCATGTGGGCCTGTTAGTTGTGTTATGAGAATTTGTCAAAGATTTGCTCTTCAGAGAAAAGAGCTGTGATACAGAACTTGGTACCTACTGGCTGGAAGAGATAAAGAGTTGACCACCTGAAACAGCAAGGCTGCTCAGAAAGTGCAGTGTGAAATTTGGGGTCACTGATGATTCAGTGGTTGTTCATCATCAAAAAAAAAAAAAAAAAAAAGAAAATTNTTACTTTCTTTTAGGCTGGTTTCTTTGAATAGTAGAAAATAAGTCTGTCTCTTAGGTTTTAAAGGCAGACTATATGTAGCTGCTTCTTTCCTTATGGATTTTGTTATACATAATTACCATGCATGAACAGCACAGCACATGGATTATACAGCAAATTCTGTTTTAGCCATGCAAACTCCCAGTGACACTGTGGGCTCTAACAGCTGTGAAGATGTGATTACAGACTTTCATGTTAATATTGGGTGCCTTAAAGACCGCTGAAATTTGTTCCCAGGTCAGCAGAACTAGAACAGACTGGTTAAGATTCCACTAAAACAAAGAGATGATGTAGAGGATTTTCTGTGAAATATAGAGAAAATTAAAATCATGACGTTTCTTATATTGCTGAAAGAGTTAACTCTTTGATCTCCGACTCAGACCAAGGCACAAGTCACTCCTAGGTTCCCAGATTCTCTTTATCACTTGGTCTCTTATGATAAGTTATTAGTATTGTACTTACATTGTTATTTACAGGC
This sequence comes from Eubucco bourcierii, assembly GCA_013396675.1. NCBI lineage: Eukaryota > Metazoa > Chordata > Aves > Piciformes > Ramphastidae > Eubucco > Eubucco bourcierii. The sequence goes on from VWZE01003738.1 coordinate 5,991, forward strand.
TCTAAACTAGTCGTGGCCTCATTATATTAAGCTGTAGCATTTTGAATAAAGCCAAAAGGTAGAAGAGAAAGTCATTCCTCATTTTGTATTGAGAAACTGGGGCAGAGGGAGGCACAGTGACTTGCTCCCCTGAAAGGCTGTGTCTCCCAGCACTGCTGCTGGCACCGCTGGCAGGGCAGCTGGCATGCACCCGCCTGTGGCTGAACTTTTACACCCTACAATGGGCAGAGCCAGCATGACGAGCTCAGCCTGGAGCTGGCTAGTTCAGTTTTAAATAGATTTAATCTTCCTGAAATAAATGCAGATTCCTCTTCCACTCCTCTCTAAGAAACATATCGACGGATCAATGGAAATTTTCAGCTGTAAACCCTGCCTTTGGATAAAAACGGTCAATGGGGTTGCTCAGAATTTCTGCCTTTTATTTTAAGTCCTGTTTTCATATTCTTTCCAGGAGGAAGAATAGAAACATGACAGTTGGGAAACTGTCTCTGAACTCCTCTCTCTTCTCTCTCCTCTGAACTCCAGGCTTGCCCTGGGACCAACCAATTTTACATGAGCTCAGTACTACTAGAAAAGGAAAAACTAAGGAAAAGGCCACCAAACAAAGAAACCCACTTAAAATACCACAGCTCAAAATACCACAGACCCTCATTTGTCTGCAGTCCTGCTTTGTTTAATGGAACCTCATGTGTCCAATTGACCGTATATTTTTATTAATCTTTGTGATTTTGTCTAATGATCCTGTTATAAAGACATCACAGCACATGGCACAAGGACAATGCACATAAAAAGTTAAGAATGCATTAAACTACTGGCCATTGATTAGTGTTCTCGATGAGCTTAAATATTACCTGGGAAGGGCTTTCTATCAAATTCAATTGGCCGCAAATGCATTAAGCTTAATGAAAGTCAAGATTTGGGTATATGTGAAAATTTTTTTCTTAGAGGAGGTGCCCTTGCTATCCACCCACCTGCCCCAGTGGAAAGGGATGGCAAATGGCAATGTCTGTGACCCCACAGAACTCTGACCCGATTCCCATTCCACTTAGTTTGCTATAAATCTGGAGGAATACCACTGGCATCAGTTAAATTGCACTGGTCTTGATAGTTCTTGTGAGCCACAAATGTAGAGGAGATGAAAGATATTATCTGTTCATGAAATCTGGGGAAAGTGTCCATCCAGAGGATCCTGCAGCAGACTTTGGGGAGGGAGGGCAGCCTGGTTTTCTCCAGATCATGAAATAATTCAGTGGCGCAATCAGGAACTGAGACCAAGTGATAGTAAAATGCTCCACCAGACCTTCACAGGAGCTCAGATGGGATATGTGTAGTTGTCAGATACTCCATAGTAATCAGAGCACTGTGTGGTGAACAGAATGATTTTCTGTTTCTCCTTCCCATGAACTAAGCTAAATTCCAGTGACTGGGAGTGTGGGTGAAAAGTTACTGCAGAGTGGGAGCGTGATGCAAACTCATACACTAACTTGCCCTGAGAAGGTACCAGATTCACACAGCAAACCCCCTTCTTGCAGTTTAACCACAAAAGCATCATTTCTCAAAGTTGGTGTGTTCTTTTGTCAAATTTCTCCAACAACCATGAGGAGATTGTTTGAAACAGAGATGTGATGTTTTATGTTTCATAAGATGCAGATCACCTACAAATATGACAAACACCTTCCTAAACAAAGCCTATTTCCCTGCGGTGTCTAGGAGGCACAATTTCGTAAGAACCCCAGAGGCTGCAGCATGTGAATCCACTGTCACTTCTTCTTGGACTGTAACAGTCTTCAGCTTCCAAACTTATTCTGTGCTACTCTCCAGACTTAACTTAGTTTACAGTCATTTATATACTGGTTACCACACGTATTTTGTTTGGCACCAATTTTCTTTCCAAAACCTTTCCATAAAGCTAAAAATACAACACACTGAACAAACCCCTCCGTTAGAGAGAAAAATGTATCTCTGAAACTCAGGCAAGTGTGTTGTGAGGTGTTCATTTTAACTTCAGCTCCTGTCATAAAATCCTGGGGGGGNGTGCAATTAAAATAATTGTAGGTGTGTGAATTCCTACCTCCAAGCAAGGAATTTAATAGTAAATTAAAATCTTTATTTTTGATTTTAGCAAAATATACAATTATATCCCTGCAAGCTGCCATTGCATCACTTCTTGGGTTCATGGAGGAAACTTCACCTACTACTATTTCTGCTACATGGCACGGTATTATTAAAATTCTTACTTAATTTAACAGAGCAATGTGCTCTCCAGTAAGCTGAACTGAAAACGACACACACTTTCCTAGTGAGATTGTATTTACTATTGATTTACCTTGCCCTGGAGACTTCTGGTTAACATTCCAGTGATAATTGACCCTGCTTTGTTTAACTCTTACAAAAAAGTGCATCCTCATTCCCAGCAGTGCCTTGATGCTGGAAGACACCAAAATGCTAGTTCAAACAAGAAGTTTACAGGAGACTGGGTCATACAACATGCTTAATTTTTAAGATTTGTAAGAAAATCAGAAGTCTCAGGATAAGAAATTATTCCTTAGCTGATTAACGTAACGGAGACTTTTCAGATCTAGATCAGGGAGGAAGTGCCATCTAAGCTTGCTTTGTTATATTGCAAACTTCAGTAGGTGTCTTTTAAACTAATAGTTACTGCTGCCTCCTCTACAAAAGGTATAATTTCATCATATTCCGACAGATGCAGTGCAAATTAATAGCCTTGTACTATTCTAGTCCACGGAAGGGTCTCTTGATGCTTCACCAAACTCCTTCTTGTTTTGTACAGTTGTAGGTTGTGTCAGTCAGTGTAATGAAAGATGGTGCCTCCGCCTAAAAACTCTACTTTGCCAGGGTGATGCCAGTATCTTAAAATAGAATTTGAAATGGTCCCATTTAAAATATGTGAGCTGAAAAGATCTCCCAGAACAACAGTCTTGTGGTGGTAACTCGCTGTGCCTCGTCTTTGTTACAGAGCTATCACTGCTATTGGGCGTTTACTGCAGACACGGGACCACGTGCATCCCTGTTGTTGCTTGTAGTATGTTAGGAAGATGAAATAGAAAGTGCAGCATTTGTTTGTGGCGTTTAGAAAACCTTTATTGCTAAGTTGGTTTTGGGGATTGATACTTCTCGGTACTGTTCTTTCTCTCATCTTCCCATTTCAAAAACAGTATGCAGCTTAGCATAGTGACCTGGAGATGTCACAAGTGAAGCTACACTCTCAGGGCCTTCAACCTTAAGTTTTGGCTGTTGCAGGCGGACATGTGTGGGGTTCAGAGCAGCTCTAAGAGTCTGGTTTTGTGGACTTAATCTGGAGAGAAGGAGCATGTGTAGGCCTTGATATGTAAGCATGCATGTGACTACAGTCAGTTGTATGCAATTTCATTTCTAGCTGTGCCTTGCGTGAGTTAGAAAGTCAGAAGGCTTCTTCGCAGGTACTTTGCATAGACCAGTGCTATAGGAGACCAGGTTGGGCTCCTAGGGTGGGTGAGCAGTTAAGGTACCAGTAGATGGCATCCGAGGTGCCCGTTGCTGAGGTGCAGCTCCTCAAGGGCAGCTCCTGGCTGCAGGCAAAAATGCCCTCCCCACCTTTTCTTAAAACACTTTGGCATCTTCTGCTTCCAGTGTGCAATAAGTCACCTTCCACATCTTTCTTTAACTTGATCCCTGTCTACTTGAAAGGTTTTGGAAATGCTGGCTTCTGGCTTAGACTATTGATTCCTTTAGAAACAGCCCTGGTAAAGGCAGGTGTTCCCATCAACCTTGCCTGTGTTTTGTATCCAGGCAGCTCTGGCCATGAGTGCAGCTTTGTTCCTGATGTCCTCAGACGCACAGATGGAACTGCATCTGGATGTGTTTGAAATGGCTGCACTAATAACGAAGAGGACATCACCTTTTCTATGGCTACATTAGCCTCCGGCCCTTAAACACTGCAGAAGTCTAGATCTTGACTCCCAACAGAAGGGATTAGACATCTGACTTCTTTTGTATGCACTATATTTATATATAGGTCCACCTTGTTCACTGATTTAGGATCATCCCTTTCCTTGAAGGCTGTGGAGCATCCACCTTGCTTGAGTAATGTCTAAATATTTGCAATGTCTTAGCCGAGACACTGTCTGCTCAGTGCTGTGGACTTAGAGAGCTGCAATATGTTGTTTTGCCAGAGACAGAGGAGGTGGATGACACTTGAAAGACACTTTGGGATTATTCTGCGGCTGCTCCGCTGCCCCAAGGAGTGTGATTCCATTTCCGGCAGTGATGTCCTACTTCGTCACGCCATGCTTACTTGGCTAATCCCAGAAGTGGCAGTCATAAATAGTGATAATTGACACTGACAGTTAGTACTTGCGATGTGAAAAATGATTGCTCTTGCTTCCCTCTTGAAGCTCTCCAGCAATTATCATCATCCCTGTTTTGTGCGATCGTAGTATGTGCCACTCATTCACCCTCCTAGCCAACAGTCATTTCCAGTGGTGGTAATGCATGCTGGATTGTGTACATGCCCACATCAGTCAGCTGTCAACATGCTAAGCAGGCTCTTATATGTGGCAGCACTGTAGTACTGTTACTTAAAACACCAAACCATGATCTGAGAGATGGGACAAAGAAAAGGCAGAGCCTCCATTCCAGCTTGCTGTTGTCCTTCTGCAGGTGCAGCAATGTAACACACCTTACTGGACCAAGAAACTGTCATAAGGTGTCTTGGCACCATTGGGCTACTCCTTCCTATTTATTCCCACCCTTGTTCATGGCTCATTGCTGTCAGTGTGGCTACACCACACCCTGCATCACTGAAATGATGCTGCTTGGAAATCACCAGTGTTTATAGGGGATAGAAAAGGAACAGCTGACACCAGCTCTGCCACTGGACCTGATGCATCATGCCAGCTACGCCCAAAATTTCTGCCTCTCAAGTCATACCCTCACCTTTAAGTTCAGCAAGAGATGGGTGAGGCAGTGAGGAAGGGTTAATGTGAAAAAGCAAGGAGGAGCATTCCTCCCAGGAGCATACCAGAGGTGACAGGACATAAAATGTTATTGACAGCCATTACATCTGATAGTATTAGTAAGTATTTAGGGAATTTTTTTAAAGGTGAAGTATTGACAGGAAAGACTGTAACAGCTACTTCTGGGCCGTTACAATTTATCTTCTAAATCAGTCTGGATTTATGGTTCACTGACATGTTTCACCCTATTACCTACTAAAGGGTAGTTAATGACAATGTGTGGCTACACATGATACTAGAGCCTGTGTGACACAGCACATCTATGATGCAAAGACCTTGCAGAGAAGTGCTCCTCTGTGGAAAGCTCTTTGCAGCAGATCTTTGGAGGGCTGGATCTTAACAGAAAAAAAACAAAAACAAAAAACATTGGATTTGACCTCTCAGAGTAATGTCTAAACTTGCACATGGGTCAAAGTCTGGCAAATCCTTGGTGATGTACAAACCCCACATTACAAACTTCGTGTATTAAATAGGGGCAGGAGCTGCTGTGGTTGTAGGTGGCCTGGCTCTGCTGACTGCAGTGGGGAAGTACAGGCTGCTACTTGCTCTTTCTGGGCACTGCAGAGCTTTCTCCTCGAAGGCACCACTTTCAGTTTAGCCCTAGATTAGTCATGAATGGAGGTCATTTTAGGGTTATTTGAGTGTGTGGGTAAAACTAGTTGGTTGCAAATAGCATTCACCTCTACAGGGGTCCTTAAACACAGCCTTGTTAAAAACATTTTCAGAAGCAAGAGAAAATAAGGACATGGCATTGCCCAAAATAGCTCCCAGTCCATAAATAATCTGAGCTTGGTGTCTTCATCCTTGCTTGTCATATTCTGATCACCAGCATTATTCTGAGGTTTTGCTCCTTTTGCCTCTTTTTTTTTTTTTTGTTAATTTACATTAAAAGCAATTAATATACACCTTATTTACTCTGTCTGCTGCCTAAAAGTATTTTCTTGTCCTTTATCCAGAAAACTAAATTTGGAGTTTCTTTCTCTCCTTCTAGTTTCTAACCGTTCCAGAAGCAAAACAGATGTGGATTGACTCACTCATAGTCAAACCTCACCTTTCCAGTGGGAACTCAACAAACTTTCACACATGTGTAACAGCCTGGATCTGAACAAGGGAGTGAGGGTTTTCCATGAAAACAATTCATTCCCAGGGTACAGATGTGCATTGTCATCTCTTTTCACTTCTGACCACCAGTTCTAGAGACCTCTTCTGGAAGCAGCCAGCAGAGAGCCTGCATTACATCTAGGCCTGTGTCTTGTTCTTTCATCACCAAGCTACCTTTTCACAGTCATCTTCCAAATTGACAGCTGCCTCACGTTAATCCTGACCTTGCCTTCCACTGCCACAGCATAACTGAGCTGTTGGATAGTAAGGGCTGTTCTGTCTCCACCACAACCAGCCTGCTGTTGGGATGCAGGGCTACTTCAGACACCCCAACCTGTTTTCTCTTTTTCTCTGTGCTAGATTTTGCCCACTCCTAGTGAGTGCCATTCAGTCCCTCAGTTAACATTTACACTGCAATCAGCACCCGCAGCCCTGTTCTATTTTCTGCAGATGTGTAAATAGAAACCTTTTGTAAACTTCATTTAATGATAGTGCCATATTATGGGTTGTCTAAAACAGTGTCAAGGGATCCTGTTTCCTTTTAACTTCACCATTTGGCTGAGGTATAATCTACAGTACGTCAACACAACACATCTCTCTATTGAGTGTAGAGGTGAGAGACAAAGCTTTCAAAGCAGACAGATTCTTTTACTGTTTCTTGGTTTCCTCAAGCACTTTGTATGTGAAAGATTGTTTCCTTATCTCTTGGAAAAGCTTTTGGATGAAATTAACCCCAGCGTAGAGGGTCAACCTAACAGCCTCTATACTGCTTAAGTCCTACTTGGAGCCAATTCTCAGAGTTTAAACTGGATTTGCATGGTGCACAAGATGCTTTTTCTCTCCATGAATAGGTAAAAATGAAAAATATAATGATGTATACATACTAATTATTTCAGTTCTTGGGTGGATCTATTTTACATGACTTTATATTGGGGAAGTCTTAAGGAGTAAGTCATTAGCTGCACACATCTTTCAGAAGCTCTCCAGCAAGCATGGAGCAACTGGGCCCACCTGAAGAGAAGCTGGTCACCCCTGCTGCTGCCACCATGCTTCATGCCATGGAAGCACTTTTATCACAGATGCTGATAGTAAACATGGAACATCAGGAACAGGACTAGCCTCCAAAGGCCCAGATCCCATGCAGCTTGTCTAGGGGAGTGCAGCTTCAGCTGTCAGCAGGCTCCTTTGGGGATCTTAGCTCCAGATGAGCATGTAAGGAACCTATTAAGGCATTTCTCCATTTTGGTTTTCTCCAGCCAGCTTTGCAGTGAGCTGGGGCAGGTTGCCTGACTGCTTCCCATGGTGTACCTATACTTCAACTAAGAATACGAACCTTCTGTTACCAATTAAGTCAGTCTGGCACTTGTCATGTCCTAAATTTAAGTTGTCATTTTGGACATACATAAATGGAAACAAAGCTGTGTTTCTCTATCATGCTTCTAAGTAAGTTCAAAAACAATGCTAAATACGTTTTAAGCATCGGATCCACCCAGCAATCTTATTTCCTTTTTTTGGAAAATTGATCCTTCAGTTATAATGTGTGGCCTCAGAAGTTTCAATGATAGAAAGTCACTTTCCTTTCCCACCTTAGGATCTGTGAGGCTAACCTTGCTTGACCATCTAGTTCAATAAGTTCATTTGAAAGTATTCTCTGAGTAGATGTTGCATAAGAGACCAGTTTGGTGGTGTGTTACGAGTAATTTGTCAATATATCTGAGGTTCTGTTGAAATGTGAGCTGGCAACTTAAGAGCCTTATCTCTGAAAGGGCGCTTGCTGCTGTGGACCTTCTCAAATCACCTCTGTCTCAGTATAATGAAGAATTCGGGTGACCAAATTCCAATACTAGTTTGTTAGTGTTGCCAAATCATTTTCTAAGAGTTCAGAGTCTAAGGCTGAGTGCTTTATAGAGATGGGCAGTCAGCACATTTGGGGAAGTACTAGCTCACTACTGTGAAGATTCTGGTCCCTGGGCTGTACATCTTCCTCTATGTGTTTAGAGTCTTCTGTGTTCGAGGTAATACTACACAAAAGCTTGGCTCACAGGAGCAAGCAGGAAAGGTCTGCAGAAGCAGCATCTGGCATTGGTAAAATACAGAACATGTTTAGTGAAAGTCAGTTTTCTCTCTGTAGTTCAAGTACTTGGGTGTCATCTCTGTCTCATTCACTGAGCTTGTGAATGACACATGTGAAGGGTCTCTTTCCAGTAAATCACAGCAGCAGCTGCAGTATGTACAAGCCTGCTCAGATACTGGTGGGAACCAAGCCATGGAGGAGTGGAGATCCACACTGACTAATTTGCTGGGAGTGAGCCCCACCCTTAGCTGGAATCCCTGTTAATGTAATAATCATCCATAACTGGGAGCGTTAATGGCAAAAAAAAAAAAAAAAAAAAAAAAAAAAAANTAAAAAATAGAATGCCAAATTCTTGGCTAGAGTAAATAAATAGGTTCTTTTGAAGCTACTGGCGAGACACCAGGTAACCTGACCCAAAATTTGTACAGGTGGGTGAGCCCTTGCAGGACAACCTCCATGTGTTTATCATTACTTTAAGATATCTCACAGTCAAGCCCTACTCTTCCACAACCTTCCTCTTCTGTTGTATAGGAAAGGGAGCAATGCGCAGAAGACTTCTGAGGTGACAGCTTCGCAATATGGCAGCTTTGTATGAGGAAATTTCCATCTCTTTTTCTAACCCAGCCTAGGCCACCGGCATGCAGAAAAGACCTGTGAAGGGTGGTGCTGGCACAACCAAGGCAAGAGGAACTGCTGCGGGAATGGGCAGCAGGCATCAGGGACTCTGCACCCTGCCCTGCAGCTGCACAGACATGACAAGCCAGTGCACAGGGTGTTGAGTGAAGGGCTATTTGAAAGTTGGCCTGACATGCAAAGAAATGCCTTTCAACCCATCGAGCCATCTTGCAGTCCTCCTTAAAGCTACTAAAAAGACACTCCTCCAGTAATAAAAAACGAAAACAAGTAAACCACAAATCAATGAAATATTTGACTTGGCTTTGGGAGCTATTTCTCTGAAAATGTTTAAGGCTGTTATGAGTAACATCGTGTTTAGCTTTCTGCTAATGTAACAGCTGAAGAAAAATGCATTTTACTCTTGACTTGCTTATTAGTCAGTGGAAACTATAACCACAAGCAGTACGACTCCATTTAACCGCTGTATTAAATATTAAACCCAAAACTGTCGTTACCAATTATTTTCAATAGGTCATAGTGGTTTGAGGGTTAAGTAATATGGACTAGGAGCCAATGGATCAGTCTAATCAAATGAAAGTATTCCTAATGGGATAGTGCTGTATGGGAAGATGCAGTGATGCTGAACCTTGGTTTCTAACACTGGGATGATTTGACGTCGAGCGTTTTCCTGCTTTTTGTTCCATCATGGGTTACTTACTCTAACGCATTTGATGAGGAAGGTGATTCAGGAAGGCAGAGAGACCAAAAGCCTGGAAACTTTTAGGCTTAGCCTGTATGTCTTCTGACAGGACTGATGGCCAGCATATCACCCCATTCACTCTGCAAAATGCTTGTTGAGCAAGATTAGAATTTCTCTACCTGAAGAGATGTAATCAGATTGAAACAAACCCTGTGGTGCCTGTGCTTAAGGAGGAAAAGGCTGAACACCTTGTGCAAAGGTTATGGATAAAAAGCTGCTATTAGTAGTTAGATGTGCTCCTGTACAACAATTCATAGTTATCAATGGAAATTTATAAATACTTATTTAACAAAATCCTGTTTGCTTTAGAAAAATCCAGTGGTGATGGTCAGACACAGCAGGCTGGGTCTTTGTGGCCAGGTTAACAATCTACTGCAGGAGGGTTGTCAGATGTTCTGTACCTACAAGTTTAAGTAAAAACATGTAGTGTCCAACTTTGTCCATAGCAGCAGGAGACCATGAAGAGACCCATGTTCTGCTACAAAGCTGATAGCTCTGGACCTGTTCCTCTAAGTCTCCAAAACACTTTAGTGTTTAGTGCTGAAGTTCTCTTCCAATTCAGGCAGAAATTAGATTCCATATTAGACCTGGTCTGGCTTCTTCTGTATCCTGATGGATCTTGGACATTCAGGCTTCTTGATCATCCATTGAGGGTCAAGGGAGGGTCCTGTGGAGTTGGCGCAGCCAGATCCTGCTGGTGGTTTGTCTGGAGCTGTGTGTGTGTGCAGCAAGTGTCTGTGAACTACGTTAGATTTTCCACTGCCTCTTCTAGTGAAACCAGCTTTTGTCAGAAAGATTCCTGACCAGGGCTAGCCTTATTGTTCTCATGGTTCAACTCAGGTCAGTAATGCATGTAATCAGTACCAGGGTGTGGATGCATCTGGCAAGTAATGGCAATACCCCAGCCTGTGAAGATTTTCCTGTGAATGACAATGCTATAATTAAATCTCCAAATTCAGGACTCTGAGCCAGAATTGAAGTTCGAGAACTTCATAGAGGTAGGGGCCAGCTGTGGAGCTCATCTAGGGATGTGGATTGCAATTTCCCAAAGCCCTGGGGCAGATTGGTTCTGGGGGAAGATGCTCAGGAGCTGTGTAAAGAGATTGAGCAAAGATAGCAAGTTCTCTCTCACAGCCCTAGACTGAGTAAACAGGTTTGCAATAATCAGATGTTGACAGATGGCAGCAAAGCACCTGTGAGTGACTAAACTTTTCAGGCACTTAGTCAAACCTCCAGGAAATCTTGGTGCTGATTCTCAGAAATAAGAAGCAGATCTTCTAACATGCTCTGTATCTCTTCAACTTTCTTCTTTTGCCACAATAAAATGCCTATGGATGAAGCTCATGGAGGTTCATTGGATTAATTTGGCACTGGTTTAAGCCTACTTTTAAAATATGTCAGATGTAACACTAATCTTGGCGCAACCACACTGTAATTAGTGTTTGGCTCACCACACTTTAGTAAATGCACCTGACTCAGCTATTTCACAGTTAGATAGCATTATGCTTTGAAGCCGTATTTACCAGCTGAAATATTTGCCTAAAAGTATCCCATAGGCAACCCTATTGTGGTGCTAATGACCCAGATGCATATTCAAAGGACCACCATTTGCTTACGAATGTTAGAGCCTCCTACCTTCCTTCTTGACTTGCTGAAGAGATGGTTTCACAGGGCAACAAAGAGGAGTTGCTAATTGGATCTTTTGATAAATTACAGGCTCCCATTACAGAGACATTTTAAAATCAGTATAGTGGGAGGGGTTTGCTCAATCCCATGAGAACAAGATGAGTGTAGGGTGGACAAAATAACCACAATATGCTTCACAGAGGGATCTGTGTCAGGGCTTGGCTGACCTCCAGACTAGACCCTCCAGACTAGTGCTGGATGCCATGTGGAGATGCAGTGTTCAGACTGTCACACCAGCAGCATGTTGGTGGTGTGCACAAACCCCAGCATAAAGAGGGCCTCAGCTCTGCACTCCAAATGACATCATTGGGCCTTCACACCTGGTCTCTTCCACAGACTGCCAGAAACCAGAGCACAATCTGCATCACGTTGTCAGCCTTCAAGAGTTCATCTCCAGTCTTGCGTTAGTTGCTTAAGGTTCTATCTTGTGGATTCCAGTGGTGAGGAAAGCATCTCAGTTTTCATGTAGAGAGTTTTTGGTTCTTATGCTTATGGAGGAGAGCCTGAAAACATGAACTTTAAAAGCTGAAACCCTAGAAGGCATTTGGGTGTGATTTATGTATGTGACTCCTGCTTTATGGTTTTACGGCGATGAGGGTTAGCAACACAGCCAGCTTTGTTTTATGAGGTAAAGTGGAGCTGGAACACTTCAGATGATGGAAAGTCCCTGGTAACACCGATACAGCTGGTTCCTGCACTGCTCCCTACTGCAGCTGTTTGCAAAAAGGGCTCTTATCTTGGTGCAACACCTCACACATGTCCCAGCCCATGCTCGAAGCCTGAGTTGTAGGGCCTGCGGACAGCACAGCCTCTGCATTTGCAAGCCCCTTGCCAGTGGGGACAGAGGCATCCCAGGTACTGCACTGAAAGCATGGGGCTGACAGAGGCGAGCACAGGCCATGGGCAACTCACTGCCTCCATGCAGGACCGCCCGGGTGTTTTCCACATAGTGGTGCCTGTACTTGTATTAGCCTATGTCTGCAGATCAGATCATCTGGCAGATGATGATCAGATAGTACCCTGATCACATGCTGATGACTGTACAGAGTAAGAAAAGAAAAGAAAAAAAAAACCAAAACATGCTTTTTGCCTAGAGATCAGATACTCTGACTGGGCATCATTTATCCTCTAATCTGTGGATCTGGGCTGCAGACTTGGAAAATTCTTTGCTTACTGGCAGAACCCTCTGCAGATGTGTCTACTCATTTGCTGAAGTTTACAAGAAAATATGACCCGTGCACTGACTCCCTGGACTGAGTGGGATTTAATTTCATTCATTGTATTCACAGAGAAATGATGGACACGATTTTCAGGGCCAAATTAACCCTTCAGCATGCAGTTTTGCTTCATGTCACATACTTGGCATATATTGGGAGGGTAAACTGTAGATCACTTTTTCCTTTGCTACATATTCAAGAGCTTGAACATCCTTACTGGCACCTGTAGAGTGTTTTTTTCTTTCTATCCCTTCAGTCATGTACATTTCAGATGTTCAGAAGTTATGAGAATTGTTTGACAATAGTGAGGATCTGTCTGGATGGATTTGGAATTTTGGGTGTTATACTTGCCAACCATTAAGCTGGATGTGTGTGATGTATTAAATCTGTGTGATGGGGCCAGCAATGATGTTTCTTGTTACTGCTGTAGGTACTTTTATTTGCTTTAGACTACTTTAAACTACTTTAGACTACTTTATCCTCCTTTTCCCGTCCCAAGATTCACGTGCAAGTGAAGTAGAAATACACACTCTTACCCAGCGGTTTTGTGTAGGTATTGAGTTGTTTACCCCTCTGTTGCTGCACAGTACAACCCCTGTCTGGTCATAACCTGAGTCTTAGGTACCCGCTCCTGTGTTCCTCCTGCATGTGTTTTTTTTTTGACTCTGATTTCTTCCTCCCACTTTATGAACATTTCCGTGTATGTGGAGCCATTTTTGAGCGGTTCATCTTTCCTACCCTGGGTGCCTGACTTTATGGCTGATCTGTGCTGGGGCAAATATGGCAAATTCAGGGGCAAGGTACAGCTTTCACTGAGCAGGAAAGTTAAAAGATGCAGTCAGATGCTTTGTCTTTGCAAGTAAAAGTGAGATTACAATGTTTAAAGTATGCTTAATTGAGAGAATACTCAAATATAAGATTTGATTTTTCTCGTAGAAGAATTAAGCCAAATTAAAGCATCTCTTTGCAGTCATATCAATGACAGCATAGGTGTAAAACTCAAAAGAATTATATCTTTAATGTCTACTTTCATGTGGTAGAAAAGATCAATTTATTTGAATCAGTACATTTGTTTTATTTGAAACTTGAAATTCATCACCTTTCCAGGAAACTCTAAAGTAGCATTTTACTGGGCTTTCTCTTTTCAACCACCAGGGAGACCATCTCCTACTATTTCGATAAAATAAAAGTTCTTTTTTATTATTATTTATTTTTATACCAACCATGGCTATGACATCTGCAAAAGGAGCTGCTGTGTTATTAAACTTTGTAATAAAAATGTAACTCCCTCTTCTGCTGACCCAGATAATTAGTTGTTGATGTTTTATGGAAAAAAATTACAGATATGTGGTCAACATTGCAGTTGATTTCTTTTCATTTTCCTCTTGTTGTGCAGATTTGTGCAGACTATCTGACCAAAAATCCTTATCTGTTTTTGTGCTCAGAGTTATGGATAGCAGCATTAACTGGGGGAGTGTTTCATGAGCATGAACTGTTTGTATTTTCTAAGCAAACTGATATTATGTTACAAAATAAAAATGTGCACTAATTATGATGCTGCAATAACCACATAGCATTACTAAATTCACATTTATATCTGAATTATGTCTACACAGAGAGAGACTGTAATTGTTTCTTTCCTCAGACTTCGGTGCAGGGGTCTAAATGTCATCCAGAGATGTTGATATATCTTGTAACGTGGCTTTGGAATTTGCCCTTCTCTTTAAATTTTTCAATCTTATGAGAGCAATTAGTTAGTTCAGAGTAAGCAATCAAAAAAACCTCTGCTACAAAGTCCCCAAGTTTCCCTTATTTCATTATATTTTGAATTTCTCAAGATACCGGCACAAAAGGGGAGAAAATTTGCCAGCAGTAAACAGTCTTGGCTGTAAACTTCAGATTTCAGGTAAACTTACATGCTTTTTCCACCTCAGAATCTGTCTTTCTTTCTTTTTTTTTTTTTTTTTTTTTTTTTTTTTTTCCTATAAACCTCATTATAAAATGAGCATAGTACAGCCTCTGAAGAAATCGCTGTAATAAATGAGCTTTGCATTCATAAGATGAGTTCCCACATGTGTGAAAATGTTAATATTCCCGTGACTGAATTCAATGACATAATGAATCTACAGTGGAAAATCATTCTGCATCAAGCAAAGACAGGCATAACAGTGTTGAACTGTTCTTGGCAGACAGGACATTTTGTATCTCAAGTTAGGAAAGGAAAATAATGGCAGTTGAATGTCAGTGGGCATTAAGGGCTGGATCCTTGAGGCTGTTTTATTGTGTTTGTTGCTACATCGGATTGGAAACTGTTGCTTGGGTATAAACAGAATGAGAAACCTACCTGATGAAGACTCTAAGATCCAGCAAAGGTACCCTTTTAACCCTGAGTCACATCAGACCTGTTTATAAAATCTTTTGTAACCAGATGTGAACAAACTCCTTCTAGTCTTGCCGCCATTGGGACTGAAACCAACTGTAAGATAAAGGCAAGGCTCCAGCACTACAATTCCATGTCTGTGCACATATTGGAACTGCCGCTTTGTAGGAGTAGCCTTAGAATTGTTTCCTTTGTGTGTTTTGGGTAAACCCTAATACTATGAAGGTGATTAGAAAATTCAGTGTAATTCAGAGTCTGTCCTGACTTGCTGGTGCTGAGTTGCAAGTGCAACAGTTGTGTTGCGCACCATGCTAGGAAAAATTGATTTGTGCCTTTAGAAGCAAAGGAGAAGTTGCAGAGCTGTGAGAGCTAAATCTAGATTGCTGTTCCATTTGAGAGCAATGACCAGTTAGTTAAAAATTCACACATCTTAAACATAGGATTTGCAAAAGGGCTAGAGGAGGAGAGGTAAATCTGAAATAAGAGAGGAGTTTGTTGTCCGTGGACACCTTCCCTTCCTAGCCAAAATAGTAAGAGTGGGAGTTACCATATGCTGGATTTAGAAAACTCCAAAACATACAACCTAATGCCACTTTTTATGAGATTAATCCTCTGCTGCCCCAGAGAATAAGTTTCCAGTAACAGTTAGGTGGATGTCATTGAGATCAGTTTGGGAGTGCAGCCTGTATCTCAGGGAATTAAACTGGCTGAAATTTACAAAAGAAATGTAAGAGTTTGATAAAAGTTTTGTGGGCATATCCACCGTGTTGTATATATTACCTGAGAAAAATAACCCTACAAAATATAATTTGTGCTGAAAGAATGCTTTAATTGTTTGTGAGTCAAGTAGTTCAGTGTTTTGGCATTTACTTTTGTTGTTGGTCCTTTATGTCCAACAAGTATGTGTGTTTTGAAGTTCTGAAGGTGCATTGCAGGAGCATGTTCCTTAGCTTTCAACTTTTGTGCTGCTGCTGCTGCTGCTTGGGCATTGTATGCAATCAGTTGGTCAACTATTTTACAGAATTAATCACATACCTTCTTTTCTCATGGGTCACCAATCATCTTCAAAGGCTGCACTTTGAGATGTGCATCAGTCCCACTGCTTGATTTGAAGAAGTAGGCTGTTCTTTTCTGAGAGAGGAGAATAAAATGGATACATTGTCTGTAGCTCTGTCATCTGGTGCCTTGCCTGTCATGAGAAATGTTTTTGACCACTTGTGGCTGTCAGGTGGGAGATGTATCGAGTATTGATGTAGCAGTCATGGATGAGGAAATTTAGAGTTCCTGGTTCTTGGCTCCTCTCAGTTGCCCCTTTCAATAAACTGCCAATTATTTTGAGAAAGAATTTGCAAAAGTGTGAGGTGAGCTGGAGGTGCTCACTGGATGTGTTGGCTGGGTGACATGCAGAGTAGTGCTGTCAGGTGCTGAGCACGTGAACTGAGATATACCAAGCCTTCTTGGTGTGTTGATGCAACACATTCATGTTTCACATGACCTACTTTTAAAAAAAAAAAAAAAAAAAAAAAAAAAAGTCATGCACTCATGCAGCACTTTGAGCCATAAAAATGCCAGAGTCTAATTGTACAGGGGGCTGAACAAGCTATCATAAGATAAAAGCAAAGGAAGTGATGTCTCAAAAATTCTTGAAAGCTACTGTAAAAACAAGCTAGAGCTGAAGCCTGAGACAAAGTATTGCTGAAACATCTCAAGAGGACACTAAAATCCATAGGCTTCCATCTGCTTTCCCTTGGTCATAGAGGCGTGGACATTTGTTAAGGTAAATCAGGAGCTGGACAAGGTAACAGAGGCAAACCTGAAGTTGATGAGGAAAGATCCTGGTATTTCTACCACTCATCTTATGAAAGATGGCACAGGGTTATGTTTCGTTGCAAAATGCTTTGAAGTGCAAATGTGGATAACACGCTACACTCAACGATCCAACATTCATATCACATTGGTCAGAGTGATCTTCTTTGTGACATTCCACGAGGTAATAGGATAGTAGGAGAGAAAACTAGAGGGTACAACTTAAGCATTTTCAGCAAGCAATGTGAACTCAGAACAATGCAGCAGTGCTAAAGGGAGCTCTTGCTATGTTCAGGTAACTATTTGGTTAAAATAAACACACCATGTACTGGCACACATCTTAGGTGCAGCTCTGCTGGTCCTAATTGAATAGAACTGGTCAAGTTGTTGGTCTACCCAAGACTTTCAGTTTGCACCTTGTAACAGCTGGTGTGTATTAGTTGTTGCAGCTGAGATCACTTAAAAGCACATTTGGGGTTTTATGCTGTTTTTATTATTCTACTTCTCCTCTTTGGTTTCCTATCACTGATTCTCCACCATAAATCCAAAACTATTAATTTTAACCAGATCTGCCGCAATTCTTAAATTACCTCCATCACTGCAACTTCTACTATGTTAAATGTCAGTTGAGCATGGAGCTTGTGGAGAGCAAAGTGCTCCTTGTGTCTATGAAGGTCTGCCTGCAGGAGAAACCATTTCTTTGTGCAGGATTTCCCAAGACAGTCTGCAAAATCAGTGTCCTGTTTCCTACATCTCCTAATGGGCCAAATTCACTCTGGTACCTGTCAACTCCTTGCAGACATTCAGAGCAAGCTGCCTGCTATTTGGCATCTCACGTTTCTGTCTTGTTTGGATTCCTGAGGCTGAACTGAGCTCATGAAGAGCTTTTGATGAGACAGCTTCCTCAAAAAAGGAGGCTGGAAGTAGGTCACTGCTGCTATCTACTTTACTCTCATTACCCAAGCAATGGGAAGGATGGGAACCAATGTGGAAGAGTGGCTCCGGGGGAGCTGAGGTGTAAGTGCCATATGCAGCTGGACTGACCATGCCACTGAGAGAAGATCCTGTAGGAGAAGTGCTGTCTTTCCCTTTTCAGAGCCAGCTGAAAGCTTTTGGGCAACTGGAAAAATGAATAGGTAGGTTTTGAGAGGAAAGGCTGCTCCCTCCCTGCAGACATCCACCATGTAGCCCATAGTGAGAAGCAGGACAATGGCCACCCAGCTGTGCTCTGCTGGAACACCATTTCATCTGCACTGGATGCAGATGACACTTACCCTGCCCCCTATTGCTACTCAGATACAGCCTAATTAAAATAGCTTTTCTCCTGCAGCCAAGTATCTGATGGGGTGTTTCAGCTTCTGCTTTTTGTTCAGTGCTGTCTTTCCTCTTTGCATGCTCCCAACAGTAGTGCTTTGCTGGCCTCTACAGAGCAGAGCTTCTTTCTCATTGCTTTCCCTCCTCTTTTACTGAATTTAGTAGTCTCCTCTTTGCAGCCTATTTAAATCCCTGAAGGCTTCTGGTAGTCATCAACTCCCGCATTCATGTCTTTCTGAGTTATGCCCTCTCACCGGTAATTTTACAGCTTTATTGAATTCCTTCAACGTCATTTAGGACATTTCATTGGCTACCCACACAGATAGGCATGCTCTGGATCCAGGATGCTGCTGTTTAAGGTATGGATGATCCAGTTATTTTGAGTTACTTCTTTGTAAGTTTTAAACACTTCTTGTGTCCTGGTCAGCAATGTCACCATTTCTGCTGTTTTAATACAACCCCCACTTAAGTCAATTGATTGCAAAGGCTGTCAATCAGAACGTCTGTACTTGCCTTTTGTAAGCACACTGGACAGTACAAACCTCCATCTATCAATTTTACATGCTGTGTCAGATAATGTCTCCCACAACCCCACTACACTGATTTAGAGCAAATGCATCCTGAAACAATCCACATTACAGAGATTGCTTTGTTATATAAATATTATACCCATCACAGGCATCTCCCTGTCTCTGTAAAGGTAAAGTTAGCAAGACTTGAGATTGCTGGAGCCATTAATCAGTCCATTCTGGTTCTTTCCCCTTTTGAAATTGAGTGGGATGGTTAGGGGTCATTTATCAGTCTGTCCCAGACTGTACTTATGAATAATAAATGGTCACTAGACCTGGAGTTATGGCTTGCTGAGAGCGAGACCTTTTGGTTTCACTGAATGAAACTACAATTGATTTCAGGGGTGGCAGGATCAGACCCTTAACGCAGTGCTGATTCACATGTGAACTGTGATCCGAAAATAATTAAAGAAAAGGTCTTGTTAACATTATTCCAGCATCATTAAGGCAAGAAAATAGCTGCAGTGGGATGTGATTGGGTGCTGAGAACAGGTATGAGATTAAATAAGTTGAAAATGAGTTGGGAAAGAGAGAGAGAAGGAAATTGTGGGAAGTAAAAAACATATATGATTGTATTTCACAGATGTATATTTTTAACTCCTTTGTGGGGAAGAGTTTTTCAGAGGAAATTTGTAAACAGTTCAGAGCAATTCTGCACTAAGCTATGGGTATTACAAATGGATTCAAGCTTAAAATGACATCTAGCACCGTCTGTGTCCTGCCCTGGGGAGCACAAAGCCCATCTCCTGATACGTGTGACTTGTACCAGTATGACTTCCATGAGAGTAGACTCGCAAGGTCAACCACAGGCAAGCCTGGAGCCAAGGCCGAGTTTATACTGCAACACTGTCAATGCTCAGCGTTGGTCTCATCTCTGAATCTTTGATGGTTTTCTTAGTACTTTCATTTCTGGAAATACATGAAAATACAATATTCTCTCTTTCCATTTACCACGTAGAGTTTTTAGACTTCGTGGTTGCAGAGAGAGATTTCAGATTGTGATTGTGTTGAGTACTAAGGCCTTTTACAGAAGGAGTCAGAATGCAGAAATAAGTATCAAATGTCTTTCTTTTTGCTTATTATTACCTACAGCTTCTGAAAGTTTGCATTTGGTAATACCAGTTGCCTGAGTTTTGATTTCTGTGTTTAAAACTGGTATTGTGTCAAGGAGCGGCAAGCATTGTAACTCAACCATTTGTGAATAAAAATTGTAAATATAAAAAGATACTGTTGTGAGTGTGAAGGCACATCTGCTGAATTCTTTCTGAGCTGTGTATTGAGAAGTCATTTGCTGAAAAAATGCTAGTTCTGTGGGAATAGTGTGGCCAGCAGGAGCAGGGAGGTCATTCTCCCCCTGTACTCTGCACTGGTTAGGCCACACCTTGAGTACTGTGTCCAGTTCTGGGCACCTCAATTTAAGAAGGACATTGAGGTGCTTCAGCGTGTCCAGAGAAGGGCAACGAGGCTGGTGAGAGGCCTCAAGCACAAGCCCTATGAAGAGAGGCTGAGGGAGCTGGGATTGTTTAGCCTGGAGAAGAGGAGGCTCAGGGGAGACCTTATTGTGGTCTACAACTACCTGAAGGGTGGTTGTAGCCAGGGGAGGTTGCTTTCTTCTCTCAGGCAACCAGCACCAGAACAAGAGGACACAGTCTCAAGCTACACCAGGGGAAGTTTAGGCTGGAGGTGAGGAGAAAGTTCTTGACTGAGAGAGTCATTGGCTACTGGAATGGGCTGCCCAGGGAGGTGGTGGAGTCACCGTCCCTGGAGGTGTTCAAGGTGCATTTGGACGTGGCACTTGGTGCCATGGTCTAGTCTTGAGGTCTGTGATAACAGGTTGGACTTGATGATCTTTGAGGTCTCTTCCAACCCTGGTGATACTGTGATACTGTGACATAAACACCTGAAAAGAACAGAAAAGTCTTTGGTAGCTTCAGCTTTGCTTTGGATGGAGGCATTATATAGCTTCTTGGCAACCCTAGTACTTGCTGCCCATGGGTGTGGGCTTCTTACTGATGCTGAAGAAACTCAGTCACTGTCAGCAGATTCAGGTGAAGATGGGCACCATGGGAGGTGTGTGCACAGCACAAAATTGGGGATAATAGGGACTGGGATGATGGGAAATCCCAGGGGCCCTTCTACTTTTTTTCATAATATATTTCCTTGCAGACCTAGTCATCATTCACTCTCTAATACAGGCTTCGAAATAGAGAGATGATTCCAGTTTATAAACATACTCAAAACCCATTTGTGGCTGGGTCCAGTCTAACCACCGTCAGAACTGGTGCGGTCTGACGTGCACTGAGGTAGCCTGATGAAATTTCTTGCTAAAACGAAAGTTCCTGCACATATACATTAGTTATTTTTCATTGCTTCCAGGGTTACCACAAATGTGTGTTGTTCCTTATTAATTTCTGGATTATGTAAAGGGTGCTCCAGGAAGCAAAATGGAGCAGGATGCTAGACACAGCAGTCATGTTTTCTTTTCTTATGATGCTGAGCTTTCCACATTTTACTCCCAGTCTCAAGTAGCTGTTCTTATCCCAGTGAAGAGCCCTTCAACACCTCACCAGAGGATGAAGTTGGAGATTTTTCCTGAAAAAAATGAGAGAGAAACTTAGTAAGTGTTTGCATGTGACTGTTGATCCTCCCAGAATCTTTATTTTTGCACTTCNGTTCCTAGTCCTGCATCCATTTAGCATCCAGTGCCAGTCACTTATGCCTGGAACGGGTGAAAATGAAGCCTAAGTTTATGCAGTAGAAACAACAGACACTCTGTTAAAGCAGCTTCTGTGGGGGAAGAGGTGACAGTCTCAGGTGGAAGGACACAGCTCCCAGCAATGCACCAGTCAGCCAGCTGAACTTCTCCAAGATGGTGCAAAGACTCACAGTCTCCCTATCTGATCTCTGTGCCATGACTGTAATTCAGGTGCAGCTAATGGTGTTTGTCAGAGGTCCAGGATAAAGCCCTAGACCTGCAGGGTTATGGAAATGTGTGCAGTGCATTATGCCAGAAGAGGTGAGGCAGTGAAATGAGCCAGGGCAGGTGCAGCATGTTGGCCGCAGGGGTATTTGGGGTGAAGAAAATAGTCTTCAAGTGTGTCCCAGATGAACTCACATGCTCAGCTATGGAGCTGATGCACTGAAAGGGCTCGTCTTCATGCTTCACCCCTCTGTTGAAGGGAGATCAAGCAGTCGGAGTTGCTCAGAGCTCGACCAAGTTCTTAGGACTAAAGGTGCTTGTGTTTCTCATGGCCTAAACCCTCCTTGAACTCCTGAAAGACATCAGGAGATGTTCAAATTGTTGTTTGTTTTTCTTTACTGCTGTCCACAAAAGAATTCTGGCATGACTGAACCTCCGGGTTCTATAGTGAAGCCAACAATATTAACTTCAGTTGGTTTTAAACCTCTGGTTGGGTTTTGGATCTGTTATCTTTACGTTTAAATCTTGAATCCCTTCTCAAATGTTTGTGTACTTACTACTGTCTTTGCTGAGCAGTATGTCTGTGTGTAATAGCCACTTTGCACACTTTGGGCAAGCCTGAAAAACCATTTTAAATCATACGTGGAAATCCATATGTGGTGTGGAATCCTGCTCTGCTTTTCATGCAAAAAGAGAACAGAAGAAACAAAATGTATTTATTGAAACCATGTTTTTTCAGATAGTGTAACCTCTGCTTTATAAATAGTAGCTGACATCAGTATCATATTCTGTCTTAATCTACTATTGCATTTTAAACTCTGTTCCCATGTCGGCCTGGAGTGGTCCATGCAAATCAGTCCAATGGACAGAAAACAGGATGGTATTATATAGTGGCTCTTTAGTGTTATAGCCAATTTTATGCTTTGCTGAGAGCAGAAGTCACACTATAACAATCCCTCAAAGGCTCAAAGCTAAAGGCACATTAATCAACAGCAAGAATAAATGGCTAAATATAATATCCTTGTTGCAGGAAAGGACCTTGTATCTGGTTCCATGCACTCCATCTGATGCCTGGGGCTTTTATCAACTAAGGCTGAGGGGGGAATCTTCAAAAAGAAATGCTGGAGTAAAAGTGATTTATCATGTGACTGGGAAGAGTCCACTGGGAAAGGTGACTGGCCAAGTCCATGTTGACTAAGTAGATCAAGAATGAGTGCTACAGATATGCCTCAGTTTTAAATGGTGGCTTGCTGGTCTCATTAATCTGCTAAATTACCCAGCTCAAGTTGCTTATGTGTTAAGTGTTACATCAGTGTACACTATTTTGTATTAGCTGCCGTACAAAAAGGAAACAGCCACCGAAGGTAGGAGAGAGTGAGGGTGAGTTATTGGCTGTTAAATAATCCAGCAACAAAGTACTTACTCATGGGGAACAAAAATTGCCAAGAAATATTAACATGGGTATCTGACAATGTCTAATTTGTTCCCAGAATCGCACCTCATTGTTTCTGCATACTCAAGAGGCAAAAAAACAGCAAAGGAGAGAAACAAATATGCACACAGATACACAAAGAATCAACAGGCAAACAATTATAGAGCCCAGTATTAGACCTGAAATACAGTGAAGACACAGCATAAGAAACATTTATTATGAGCAAAGACAAAAAAAAACTTGACATTAGGGCTGGCTGTTCACAGTTATGAATAGCAATTCCTAAATCATCCATGGCAAAACACTTCTTACAAAGGAAATGAATTGTTGCAACACAATACATCCTTGTTGTATCAATATGATTAGCTAGTTATCCATAACATGTTGTAATTTGTTTTGATTTTTAAGTGTTCTTTAGCTGCAGAGCCTTAATGAGGCTTCTCTAAATTGATTAGGAACTGCAAGATACAGCATGGTTCACAGATTATTTCAGAGAGCTGTCAAGATCCTGTGACTTTCATTTCATTGGATTTAATGATCGTTGGAAAAGGTGTGCATTACAGCCAGATACAATCACATTTGTCAGCATGATCCTTTTAACTGCAATTCAATTAAAGCGTTATTCTCTAATTCTATTATTGCTCAAGCTGAGTGCTAATGCTGGCTACCAATAAAGCTACAGGTAGATAATGGTATACAATTTAATTTAACTAATTGGAGTTTAGTGATCTAACATGCTTTTCATATCTTAATTCTTTGAATAATCTTTGATTTTTGCATCTGCTACAATTCTTTTAATGGAAAAGGGCAACTGAAAACATCAGTTACGTTTGAGATTAAATCATCTGGTAACATCTGCCTTTAACAATGTATCAGTATGCATGCGAATTTTCTTCTATTACCTGCCACTTGCATCCTTGTTCCATTGTCAGTGTGCTTGACCTTGAAATTAATTTATCTAACTATGCTTACATTCCTTATTATGTTAACTGCAGCCTTGGAGTGCCAGAAACATTCTCACCAAGGGGATGCTGGCTAGATGACAAATTAAAGGGTCAGGAGCAGAGATAAACCAGTCCCCTCCAAGATGACAAAGCCCATATTTTTTCCTGCAGTTATGAATAGTTACAGATAAATAAAGGACAGATGCGAGAGCACTTAGATACACGGACATAAGGTTATTTACATGTGAACTCCTTACTGCTGTTTTCCTATACCAATGTTCTTGTTGGTTTCTTTTTTGGTTGCTTTATTTAGGGACATGGACATTAACACTTGAAAACTGAGGAGAGACTGAGTTGTCTTTAAAACAGGAAATTGAGTGATTGCAGTGCCTCAAGCACTCCAAGTCAGTTCAGGTGTTTTGCTGTGAATTGAGTGAATCTTAAAATATTTCATCAAGGCACAACAAAAACTGAGTTCCAGGAAGGTGGTGCTGTCCTTTCTCTTCTAGATACCTGTTTGCCTAGGTTAACCATTACCCTACTTACAGGTTGGGTCTCCCGATGTAAACTGTAACATTTTGAGTTGGCCGAACTTTTGTGTATTTTTCTGTATACAAAATAGAAGAAATTTAGCCACATTGCCTTGTGCAGAAGGATAGCTTCATTCTGGACTGTCTTTGCTCACTTTCTCTTTTCCACTGAGCCTTGGTATTAGTGCAGGAAAAAGGTTTCTGTATGCTTCAACTCTTTCCACTTTCTGACAGTGACAAAGAGAGTAACTCACTCTTTGTCCTAAAGTTACTGTCAGTCACTGCAGTGGCAGTGTGTCCACAGAGCACTCCAGATCTCCTTGGCTACCTAACTAGGGTACTTGCAGGAAACCTGTTGTTGCTTCAGTAAACAAATGCATCTCTGTCTTTAATGGATTTGTGACAGCTCTGTGACAAAGCAAAGTGCTATCATTCTCAAGGTATAGATGGCAGTAAAGGCACAGGGGAGCATAGGGAGTTGCCTAAGGCTGTGCACAAAACCTGTGTGCAGGTTGTGCTGTACATAACAGAAAAGTGATGAAACTGGAAAGTAGCTCAAGTCTCTTCCTAATGGCCCCATCACCAGGCTTCTCCAGCAGAGGTGGCAGCTATAGCCACAAAGCAAATAATCCTTTTCTGCTTTGTCATGTATGGATTCATGTTCTTCCCATGAAACAGCTTTTAAAAAGACATCAAAAGCACTTAGAGACCCAATTTCTGGATCTCATGATTTATTTATTTTTTTACCAAAAAGCAAAGAGATGCCACTGAAAAATTTCTGTCTCTTTCCTTTCCATGTTCTTCAGCTATGATTTTTCCAGAAAGAAGGAGCACAAAGACCTTTTCCATATGTCCTCAGTCAGCCTCATGCTTGATTTCTAGCTGCACTTGATTATGGCACACTTTCAAAAGTGTATAATCCAATATCTAACATCAGTCATTTCCCTAAACCCATAGTTGATCAGACAGTTGAGAAATCACAAAGTGTCCTTCTTCGTGGTGTGAGTCATTGTCTGTGCTTGACATGATCTTTCACACTTTAGATGAATTGAGTCCAGATTTCAACAGCTGTCTTCTAGTTTGGAAAAAAAATAGTCAGGATATGTAAGAAAAGTAGTGTTGATGTCAGAGGCAGGGTGGAGGGCTCACTCTGTGTGTACATATTAGCCTTTGTTTGATTAATATGTGAGAGTGGGGATACTGGATGCAATCAGTGTCTTGGCATTGGAACATGCCTGAGAAAGTCTTGAATGTTACTGAGGCTGCTGATGTTGATGCTGGGAAATCGCTGATCACTGTCTAATACATTGTTTTTTTAAAGCCTTGACAGGCAATTCATTCTGTCCCTACTATCTTTCACAAACACGACATTGCTGATGCAACATCAGTACAGTTAGTTGACTTAATTATGGTAATGCATTGTTTTAGTTTTCCCACTGTGACTGTAGAATATCTTTTGACTTCCCAGGACAACAAAATCCACGCATTCTGTTCTTTGTGTGTTGTGGCTGCTTCATTTGATGTTAGTATTTGATTGAACTACTTTTAAACTGGCAAAAGTTTCCCATCTAGCTTAGCAGCATGTCATTCTATGATGCCAGGCTTCGCATGTTCTATCAGTCTACTATATTCTTAAAGATAAAATTAATAAAGTCTTATTTGTCCTTATAAAGACCAGGCTAGTTTCTATATTTATAGTATTTTAACAACATGAGATCCAATTTACAGGATAAAAAAAGGGTAGATGGGTCTTTACTAGTTGTGAACTTAGCCTAGGAGCTAAGAGCTAAGCAGGACTCTCTCTGGGGTGTTCTAACCTGGAAATAAATATCCTACTGATCAGATTCACTTCGTGCTCAGCCGGCACTGACCTCTTCTCTGAAGAGACTAACTTTTAAAATGAAACAAGCTGTTTAACTACCCCAGTGCTGGATGCCATTGTGTTTCCTAAAGGACTCGAAGTGAAAGAGATAGACTGAAATGATGCATCATCCTTCTGCTTTCTTTGACTATAAGGATTCCAACAAGATCCTGCAGAAAGACTCAAACTTTTGAGTGTTGGCTAAGAAAGAGCAAACTTTGCTTTTCAGTGAACTCAAGTTTTCTGTTCAGATCACTTGAAAGGAGTGCAGTGCTGAAATACTTCAGCAGACAATTTTACCCATGCGCAATCACAACCGTAACTGTTTGTTGAATTGCAAAGTACCTCACTGAAATGTTTTTATTTATTTTTGTAACATTCCAGGTTCCTTTTCAGAGAAACTCCCGAGAAGCAGGAAGATACAGTTTTAGTAAACTAAACAGTGATACATTCACTCTCACTCAAACAGCTCTATTTAGATTTTCCAGCTGGGATAAACAGAGGAAATGTACTTAGATCTAAGTACTTTGTCATAATCCAGTGAAGTGTAATCTGTACACCAGACCTAGCAAACTGTTAAATGATGCCGTGGGTGCAGTACTAGTGGAATTTAAGATGAGGTTTTATTTCATGTATATTACAAGGTTTTTGTTTCTTCTTCTTCTATGCTTTTCAGAAATATTTTCTTGCTTCTTTCAATTGCGAGAGTACATAAAACTTTAATGATAAAGCAGAAAAAGAAAAGATCTCAAAATATTACTGCAGATCCCTTGATAGATTTCTGTGCACTCTACAACCTTTGTCTAAGCTAATTAAATAACAGGTAGAATAATTCTGGGTATGCTTATGGATAGCACTACTGTGATGCTATTTCCAGCAAGTTGTTGGGGATTTTTTCCCTCTTAAAGTTCCCTGTTTAGAAAGCAAACCCAGAGTGATTTAACCAGAGAGGTACCAGTCCCAAATCCATCTGCAATGATTAACACAGTAACAGGAATAGGAATTCATGTGAGGGCACAAAATATTCAAGAATATAGCAATACATCATTAAAGCTGTGCACAACAGAAGTAGCAATAAAATCTTTAGTGGGTTCTGGAACATCTGCTTTTCTAAATCATCATTAACATGATAAAGACAGTCTTTTTCCATTCAATGGGTTATGTGTATTGTCTTGTACTACTTGTGGTTGTGGAAGTTTCTGTTTTCCATCTGAGTCTTAAATACACTATTCAACAGCTTTCCCATTAGTGCCCAACTAAGCATGAAGACATTCTGAAAAAAAAACCATTCTGAAAACACGTGTTTTCAGGACCCAGAACTTCTTCTTTCTAATCTGACTGGTTTGTGTTACAGTAGTATGGAAAGGTCGCGAATGGATTTGGTGCTCTATTGAACAGAACTTGAGTATAAAGAGTCCTTGTCCCTAAAACAGAGAAAAAAAATAATTTAATAACACCTAAAAAGAGGGGGAAATAGAAGCACTGACTGGTAGAATGCCTGCCCACTGCCTTGCTATCAGCAGAATATCTGCTGAGTAGAAAGCAAGATCCAGATTTCCTGCTGCCCAGTGCATCCTGTGTGTCCATGCGTTTGCACTTCTTCTCCAGCAGAACCAAGCTGTTTTGTCTTTGCTGCCCTACCAGGGGAAAAGGCCAGTGTTGATTGTCTGACAGACTCAGTTCAGTCTCATTATCGTTCTAAGTACTTCAGGAATGGATAGAACATTTAAATATTCCTCTGGTAAAGGTTTAACTGGTGTGAAATCTAAATGTGTATATAACTACCATCTAATAGTACGTGTAACTTTAACATTGTGTGCACAAGCCCCTGACAGCATTTTAGGTATTCAAAGAACTATTTATAAAATATATGCAGCAATTAATGAGAATATGCAATCTGTAAGGGCATCAGAGACAGAAGGTCAAAATCCCATTAAAATGTCCAGATGATCCTAGGGAACGTGCCTGATCTTTCGTACTGATACCTATTGCAGGCAAAGGCCAAAAAGTCTGTAGTGAGAAAACACATATCCAGCCTTTGCTTGCTGTCCTCCAGCCACCTGCCCCCTGTTTGCCATTGTGTGCTGTTA
Source organism: Eubucco bourcierii (assembly GCA_013396675.1). Lineage (NCBI taxonomy): Eukaryota > Metazoa > Chordata > Aves > Piciformes > Ramphastidae > Eubucco > Eubucco bourcierii. Next base: position 34,305 of record VWZE01003738.1, read on the forward strand.
ACAGAAGTGCTGTGGCTTATTGCAACAATACAGGTGCTGATCTCGGCAGTTGAGCAGATCAGATTCAGAGAGAGCCAAGAGGACCTGAAGGGCTTTATAGATGAAAGCCCACTGGGTTGAATTGCACTCAGAAGCAAACAGCATCATGCGGAGCTCAGATGTAACCTGCTTAGCGTAGCTTACAGCCCTGGCTCTTGTTCTACACTAACCAAAGGAATTGAGCTTTGCTGTGAGGTAGTGGGACTTGTGTCACCTGCTCTGGTGGGAGCAGAAAATAAGTTTTTGGGAAAACATGAGTACAGGGGAAATGTCTCAGCTCTGTACTAGCTCTCTAAGGGTCCTGACAGTCTCCATAGCTTGACGGGCCTCGGCATCATGCTAAGTTGTTCTAGAAGGCTACAGTTGCACAGATCCATAGAGCATGGGGAACATGAAGGACCAACTTTGTATGCATGCGCTCCAGATTGTGAAGTTGGCCAGTACTCACAGTTGTCTCCCTCTGTGCACAGATGCTGAAGCAAGACAGCAGCTGGTGTATTACAGTGAGTATTAATTCTTTTTATTAACTGGTGGTAGAATTAAGTGACGCATTTATTTCATTCTCGGAACAAATGAGGATGTTCTTGAAATAAAGCTTCTGTTTATTGGTGTAGCTCTCAGTGAAGACTGTCATTTCATGGTATTTTTTTCGGCTACAATTGTTGGGTTTTGTAACACTAAGCTTTTGCTGACGGAGGCAGGGCGAGAAAATATGCAAACACTCTCTGCATGGAGACATTTGCTGCAAATGAGACCTTAATGTTTTCCTGCAGCAAATAGAACTTTTCTCCTGCTCTGGTGATGACATGATCTTGCAAAGATCCCCAGAATCACAGGCCCCTAGATGCAGTGATTCCTGGAATGGCAATACTTTAAAGTGGTTACTGAAGGTATCCAGAGTGATGAAGGTGTATTTTAGGATACTTGTGGGCTGGCTCATTTCTAGATTGTGGTAGTGTGCTGGTTTGAGGCTAATTGGAATATTTCACTGAGAGAAATTAAATCCTTGGTTGTGAGAAGAAAGAAAAACAACAGCAGTAACCTATATCACTCATTCTTCTGCTGAGAAACGCAACTAGTCAAAATATCTAGATAAGACACTCACTTCTCACACACTTCTCAGTTCTCAGCAGTTGTTGTTCTGCTCCTCTCACTCTGGCAGTCTGTGGTTGCTTTCTGCTTTAACTCCAATCTGGCCAAACTCTTTATTTCCTCTAACCTCCTCCTCATCTCACCTCAGATCTTTCCAGATTTATCATGTGAGATATACAGGGATTGATCTGGTTATTTCTGAAGTGGGGGNTATGCTTGTAAATAGTGCTAAACTCTAAATAGAGCTTCATTCCTTAACTTCCAGCTGGCTGAGTCTAGTCTGAGTAATTTCATTGTTGGGGGGGGAGGGGGGCACGCGCAGGGAGGTAACTCCCAAACCATCACAGGTGTCATATATTTTTGTTTCTATTTTTAATCACTGTGCTAGTTTGCAGAGAAGTTTTTTATAATGTCAATGTCTGCTGCAGCACACTGCATAAATCATTCAACAGAGTCACAGATTGTGAAAGCCGCATCAGCTCTGAGCATAATGGCAAATTATGAGCTGTAGCCACCATAAAGGAGCTATGCCTGTGATACTGTTTCCATTCCATTTGATCTCCTCAGCTTTTTTGATTTACCACTTTGCTTTGGAAATGTCAATGAACTCTGAAGTTTTATCCTCTCCCCTGATGGTGGGCTCAGCTCTCAGCAGAGTTTGGAGCAGACTCAGGGCTGTTGTAGCTGGTGTTTCAGAGAAGACTCCTGAGGGGCTGTGGTTTTGGCATACTATTACCAGAACATTGGAAGCTGGTGTGCATTCCCTGCTGCTGGGGCTGGAGAAGCTCCTTACCTGCACAGCCTTTTGTGTGCTGAGCGACAGTGCCAGCAGAGCAGGATTTCCAGGTCCCCCACTGGCAACAGCCTGGAGCACCTCTGAGTGCTGACTCCAGTGTGCCTCCTCCCAGGTAGGCTTTCTCTGAAGTCCCTCTGCCGTACCTCAGAACACAAAGTAATTTGAAGTGAGTTGTCTTCTTCTTTTTTTTCCCCCCCAGGTCGTTAGCGTAAAATTCAAATAGGTTAAATACAATTCATCTGGGGAGGGGACAGAGGTCTGGCTGTCCCAGGTAACAGCAGCAGAATTCAAAGCCCATGGTTGTGCTTTCAAGCAGCAATAGGTTACTCATTACCGCAGCTTTGAACCGCTTCCCTGTGGGTTGTGCACGTCTCAGCCGCCATCACTACTGGCACCAATCAATTAGTGTCACAAGCAGTTTTAGAATAGGGCCAAGCAGGGAATGTGTGTGGAGCTATTCTCCCACCTGCTGTTCTTACTGGTGAAGCTGGAGGGATCTGGCCTGCCAGCATGGTATCTGTTTGGGAGCTAATTAGTTTGGGAGATTACAGAAAGCAGGATATATAAGCTCCCTGATCGATCTCCTCCCCAGCCCTGTAAAGGGAATAGGTAAATGTCATTTCATTGCAATGGCATAAAAATTGAGGAGTAAAGGCCAGATGTGGTCCCTGGCCACAGTCCACAGCTGCCAGGAGCACAGGGGCAGAAGCAGCTACCTCTCTGGGAATATCCAGGATGGGGAAAACTGCCCCTTCCAGAGGGAATCCTGAAGAAGCACGAGCAGCAGGCAACTATAATGAACAAAGGAGAAGAGACAGTATGCTTTGAACCCACTGGAGCCACTCTTCTCCAGAGCAGCCACATCAGAAGCCACCCTGTGCCATTTGTTCATACCCTAGTGCTTTAGCTGCAGTCCCCTTGATTATGCCACTTGCTTCTCCAAAGACTTCTCCCATTTTGCTTTCCGTCACCTGTGCTGTTGGTCTGCTGAATGGGGTAGACTTTCAGCAGTCTGCCTAACCTGTCAGAAGGCTGAGGGCTCTGACTCCCACCTAATTACCAGGTCAGTGGAAATAATGACAAGGTTTTTCTTACGTGTGTGTTCAGAGAAGTCCACAGTTAAGATTCTATCAAAAATGAAAAAGTGTGCAGCAAAAAAATTATTTTACAGCTTTTCAGGTTTTAGTGATGATAAGGGAAACAGTGGGAGTTTGCACAGGGAATATATTTTATTGATGCCAAGGAATTACCACATCAGTATTAGACCTTCAGGGGAATGGAAATGTTCGGGACAGTGAAACACTGCATACTTATGGGAAAATTGTGCCTTTGAGTAAGAGAGAAAAAAAACCCAAACACTTAAATGTTGTCATAAAGTTATTTCTACAACTACCTGGGTGATTTAGGGACACGCTCTTGCTCAAATGGGTGGGGGACAATTCTTGTCCATCCTTTTGTGCCGTTCACCTTTATCTGTGGGATATCTCTTTAAAAATAGATACTTTTCCACCCACATTTAAAAAATGTAGCAGTCATTGCTTGTTGAGGAATGAGTGATTAAGGATGAGATTCACTTTAGGTTACTGCCTGGATTTTTTTCTTTCTGCAGAGAAAGGTGTACTTTCTTTTCCTTTGCCCTAGTGTCCCATTTCAGAGTTCCAATCTAATAAGCAAAAGTCCAAATTTGTTTCTTGATGGGTCAGAGAGAGAACCCCCAGTGCAAGCCTGTTGAGATGTTTGAAAGACTGAGATGTGGTGCTGAGTGACATAGTTTAGCACCGGGTTTGGTAGAGTTAGATAGTGGTTGGACTCAATGACCTTAAAGGTCTTTTCCAACAAAACCAATTCTGTGTTCAGAAGCCCTTGCTCTGAAACCAGCAGCACGAATATTTCCCTTGAGGGCAGCATTTGTTGGAACATGGGTCTGCACCAGGACCCTGGGGCCAGCTCAAGAGCCAGGAGCAGTTGCAGTCTGTGTGGCACATGAGGGACACATACTCAGCTCAGGTATCTGCGTACCACTGCAGCATGCCATGTAGGACCAGGACTGCTTTCCAAGGGCAGTGAGATCCATCTCTGTGGAACCTCTCGCATCTCCAGCTGCCCTCTGCAGGTGTGGGTCTTGTTTTTCTCTTTTTCTCTCAGCATTCAAAAAGCACATCTTGTCCACTTACATTTCCTCCTCATCCTCAGGAATGAAAGCTGGATTCTCCCTGAGGAAGAAGAGGATATTTAGGAGTCTAGATGCACTCTTCCTTCTCTTTTAAAGCCTTCCTTCTCTATACTGGTAAGACGATGCAAATTATAAATATGTTCTATTCAGGTTTAAATACCATTTCTGTGCTGGCCAAATTCTTGTTAGGCAAAGGTCTAATTGTAGCATGAATTATCTTCACATAGCTTGCTTAATTAGAGACCCATTGTATACTCTACCACCAAGCATACTTTGGGGAGATGAGAATTGCTAGAACAAATTTTGCTGGAATAGTTACAGAGGCAGAGCTTTTTTGACACCAGCCCCAGCCCTGGCAAGACCTTGCAGCTGAGCAGCTGCTGAAGAATTCCAGTACCCACAGGAAGAGGCCCTGAAAAGCAGATTCATTCATTGCCTCTTAGCCAAGCATTGCATTTGAGTCAGGGGTTTTGAACCTGCTAAGAAGTTTAGAGCATCTGGAAGCTCTTTGAAAGTGGAGCTGAACAGGATTCTTGTTTGATAGCCTCACCTGCTCAAACTCAGTCCTGTCCTTGCATTCATCTTTTACAGAGATACTGTGCTCCCACATTTACATGTCTGCCTTCCCCACTTTAGCAGTGCAAGACTCCTTGACCTACTATTCTTAACCTTAACTGACAAAAAGATTGTAACATAAATAGGACATTTATAACTGACATTGGAAATCTCTTCTGTTGTGTGATTATCTACAAAGTGTTATTACCCCCTTTTTGCACAGGAAAATACGCCTAGATTTTCATTGATCCATCTTGAATCAATGCTTTTAAAAATCTTAGACACATTTTACTTAAGAGCAAAAGCATGCATTTTATGTTTTGACATGGTATTATTGATTGGAAAGGAGAGAGCAGTGCTCTCCACCTGACCGTCTCCTCAGTTTCCTAGTCTGGCAGTGTCTGGTAGCACAACATCCTTAATGGCTTTGCTCCTGTTTTCTCTGCTTGTTGCCTCCCCTCTTTATCCTTCCAGTCCTCAGCACGGTGCCTTTCTCAGTTTTTTTTAAGTAATCAATATTGCGCTCAAGCCTCCTGCTGTTTGCTGTCACTCATATTTGGCACAGCTATAAATTATATATGGGTCTTTCTCGGCTCATATAAAATTTCCGTTGCATTTGTCAATTACTAATCAATAGTTCACTTTTCTTATCCTCAAAGACAAACACACGTTCTGAAGTTTTAATGCAGGCAGATTTCCGCCCCCTTACATGTAGATGAGGAGAGCAGTGAGACTTCAGCTCGGGAGCTAGAAGCTGCAGAGGTGCAAATCTAGAGAAGACATTAGCATAAATTTTCTGTCTACAGTGCTTGAGCTTCTGTATTTCACTGTGGAGCTCTTTCCAAAATTGACAGGGTAGGCAGTGTTTTAGCATGGCTTTGCTTACCTGTGACCCTTTCAGCCTCCACTGCACGACGTGCTCACAGTGGCAGACTGTTTGAACTTCCAGAGTTAATGGCATCTGACATTTAAGTCAACCTTAAGGAAATCTCAGCAAACCCAGTCACTTAAACTAATATGGCAGTGTCTCTTTAAGGAGGCATATTGACAGGCTTTGTAAAATGTCATGCTATGTTGATGTGTCCATCAAGTGCTTGACTCTTCCCTCTCCCCTGCCCAAGTTTTCACAAGCTTTGAAATCAGGTTGTAAAACAAAAAAGGAACAAATAATTCTTTTGTATGAGAAGTGCATTTTTTAAAAGTTGGATTGCTGACTATCTGAAAGAAGTGAGCGAGCCCTGTAGCGTCAACTTCTGCTGCAACATCTTTAATACATACACAAGTGCTGTTAGCTGAGGCAAGGAGAAAGTACTGGTGGAGTGAGACTGCTTGAAACCATATTTTGCTTTAGGCAAAACAGTGTGCTAAAAGAGCTGAAAACAAGAAAAGCTGCCTACTGCTATCCCTGCACCATTAAACATCAAAACTCAGGCCATTTGCTACTGAAGGTTGGTCGCTTGAATAAATGCTTGAGATTTGAGAAACTGCTGGTCACAATGGGGAGAAGAGGGAGCTTATTCCTTCAGAACCCTGACATCTCTCATCACTCCAGAAGGCCAGTTGCTGCCTAAGTAAATCCTCAATTAGAGCTGTTGGCTGCAGATCCTGGAGCTGCGCTTGACAGAGGGATTTGCTAGAGCAGTCTCCATTTACAGCTATGTGTGCTACAGCACTTTCTGATTTGGAGTCCAACAGGGTTTAACCTTCAGGCCATGCTGTAAATGTCTCTTCGTTCTGGACCAGGTGATGCCATTTTTACTTACACTGTGTAGTACTTTCCTCCTAAGAAGGCTGACATCTCAGCTAAACTACAGTAAACTGAGTCCAGCTGTCTGCTTTCCCAAGCTTTACTGATAGGAGAGTGGATTTTCAAAAGGGCATAATTCTTCAAACTGCAGAGTGCTCAGGGGTGTTCGAGTGACTTCTCAGCATCCAGGCTTTTGCCTGCAAAAGACATCAGCCAGGTGTCATGTGGCAAAAAGAGACCGAAACGATAAAAGCTTGTGCAAAAGGATGTGCAGCCCATCTGTGCTCCAGCAACTGTTTATCATCAGAGAGTACAGAGGCTGGTGACAGTCTGGCACTTCAAATAGTAAAGAGATAGTATTATTAATAGAAGTAGAAATAATAGTTTCCTAGAAAATGTAATTCGGTACGGTAGGTTAAACCCCTTTCTCTGAGATAGTTTGAAGTTTTAGGGTGGTTGAGCAGAAGAGTTTCACTGACTGGATGGTGAATGCAGATCATGGAGACTGGGAGCATGGATGTCTAGAGGTGGAGATCCTGGAGATCTCATCAGTTGAAATCCTGGAAACCTAGAGAAACTCCACTGGTTTTGGCTATTCCAGAGATATAAAATATTATGCAGCACATTGCCTTTCAGCCTGAATACAGTGAGGGTCCCTGCCCAAATAACACACTGCCTGAGCAAACAGGACAAGTGTGGAAAGACTGATGACCACAGGAATGGAAAGAGGAACATGTCCAGTGTCCTAAGGCATAGGAGAGGCAGACTTGAGTGACAGGATCACCTCTGCTGCCTTTTTTCTGAGCCTTCTGCCCATTAGGGGAGGCTCATTGAGTACTTAATTAATTTGGAAAGGGCTTACTGCCCCATGCCTTGTGCCAAGTATCAGAGACACTTCCAGGTGAGCTTATACGCTTCTGTGTGCTTCTCATTGTACTTCTGGCAGGGTTTTATCCAGTGACTTGCATCACTATTCATTAGATTTCTGGACTGAACTTACATGGAAAAAAGCAAAAGTATGAGGAAAGACGAATTTAGAGTTTAAATGAAATTTCTTTGCCATGAGATAAATGATTTTTATATATACTGCATAACAAATGTTCAATGTGATCTGTGCTGGTTGGCTTCTCCTCTGCCAAAGGCTGAGCTATGTGACAAGTCAAGGAATTGGAGAAGACTGTGAGCTGCAGCTTCAGAGTCATAACAAAACCCTGCTGTAGAGAGCCCTATGGGTTTATGTGACTTAGCTAAGAATCCAGAAATTATTTTAAATTTTGCAACTTTTAACTCATCTTCTGATTCTGGAGAACTAGTTCTTTTGGAATGTGTGATGCTGAATTGTGAGGGACATCAGACAGTAGTCCTTTATTTTTTGTCTTCGTTCTTGTCTCTGGCAAATGGGGACAGATTAGCTGAGGTTGAGTGACGAGGTCACTGCCCTCAGCTATCTCCTGTGTCCCCACTGCATGGTCAACTGAGCCATTTGTGAATTAGCTGCTGAACCACTGATTCCTACAGCACAGAGGTTTAAAGTGGGCTGAAATTGTTTATGGTTAACCTGCACGCTAGTTCAGAAGCTATGATGTAGAAGCGGTTTGGCTGCTGCTGTTGCAAGCCTGGGACAGACAGTATGGGACAGTAACACTTCCTTATCTGTCAGGCAGAGGCGATGGTAGGTGTCTTTTTATTTGTGCAATCTGAGGCAATGATTAAGGCTCTTACAGCTCGTTATTATTGGTATTTGTCACTGCACCACCTATGTGTTCTCCCTGTCCTGAGAGCTTGTGTAGCCTTTTCATTCACTGCCTCTCTCCAGTGCAGGGAGGGTTTCTGTGCATACAGGGAACCTACTAAAGTCAGCAGAGATGTAAGGGTGAGAGATTCGGCCATGTGGAGAGAGTTGCATGGTAAATGAAGTTTTTTTCACTTTGAATTTCTGTTATTTTTCCTGGTTCAGTTGGAGCTTAGAGCATCCCAGAATCACTTCTTTGTAAATGTAATTCCTAGATAACTATTGTCAAAGGCACTTGGAAGAATGAAGGCATACTTTGCTCTGACCCATTGGTCAGCTCGTTGCCTGCCCACAGGCAGCGTTCAGGACGTGTTGTTTCGATAGACATGCCAACCAACTTACATGCATCTTTCAGCAGTTACTCTGTCTGTTTGTAGGCACCTTTTCATACTTGGAAGTGGGGAAAGAAGGATGAGCTTATCCACTGCAGAATATACCTCTTACTGCATTGCTGCATATTTTGCTTTTCTGAAATTTGTGTTTACAGAAATGAACACTTCCATTTTGGTGCAAATGGTTAGGAAAACTAGCAGAGAAAGAGCACCTTTCCTTCCTGACATCAGGGGAATTGCTTGTTTGAACTGCCCCTGATGTCAGTGCTAGCCAGGCTATGCTCCCCCAGTGCTGCAGAAGCTCGATGTCTAGCAGCATGATTCCCCAGCAAACCAGACTGCTGGCTGTTGAGCAGTATGAAACCTTTCCTTCAGTGAAAATCCTCCACAGTCATTCCAAGCCCTGGCAAGATACTGAGCAACACCAGAAGTGTTGCTCATTTCCTACGGGCTCTAATTCTCATGGCGCCGATGGGAGCAGCTCATCTCCTTTGGGTAAAGAATGGGAAACAGGAGGCCAGGAGCCCTGCTGGCGCCCGCTGCCGAAAGGCTGCAGCAGGGCTGGTGTTTCTGCAACTGTAAATCATCCAGAGCAGGAGAGCCACGTTAGTTAGTCCCAGATGAGGATCAGATCACCTGCCTTGCAGCCCAGACCATTTCCCCAGGACCACTGCACTGGCTCAGATCCTGTTGGCTTTAATTCCACCCTTTGTTCTATTTTTGTACAGTAGGATTTTTAATTAGTAATTCTGTTGAATTTATAACATGTTGTGACTGTGTGTCCCCTGAGCATAAATAGAGCACAGAGAAGAAGGGAGGCAGTGATTTAATGCCAGATCATCGTGGGCCCAATTCATAAAAGTCTTACACACTTTTTATATAGGAAAAGGAGCATCCGTGGTAGTGTATTTGGAATTCACTGAATCTTCTTTCTTATGCATGAAAGTTGCCAACTGCTCATTACTCACTGAAGGGATTCATAACTCAAAAGAGGGCAGAGGCAGAAGAAAAATGAGCATGCCCTACTTAATGTGTAAAATTCAAGTATTTAAAAAAAAAAGAATCTGGCAGGGATACAGAATGAGTAAATCATCCCTTTAAAAAAGAACCCTCTAATAATTACCGAAGTACAAGATTCATGGCTGATAACTAGTCAGAGCAAAGATATGCGCATAACCTTACTTCAGCTTTTAAATAGCACTTGTGATTATTATTGTTTTAAACAATGGCAACTCTGTTTTCCTTGCAAAGTGCACACTTCAAACAAAACTTTAACATATTTGTTATTGGGAGAGCCACATGCAGGAAATAGATTATTAGGGGAGAAGATGTTCTTCCATTTACGGTGATTCGAGAGCAGAGAATACAGAGAAAACACATTAAGAAGCACTTCACATTTTTCCTTTGCTGTAACCCAACCCAGGCTTGTGCCCAGAAGAGACAGCCTCCTTTGATCATTGCAGATCCATATTGACATGTCCCATGCCATCCTTCACTCTCTAATCTCTCAGCACTGTGCACATTGAACACATTGCTGTACACACACTCATTACCGTGCTGAACAAGAAACCACATATACTGTACCAGAAACCACAACTAGACAAAAGTCATTGGTCAAAGATCATTTACATTCCTTTTTAGTTGCTTCTACTCCCTCCAGAGAAATTCTGATTTATCAGGAGATTTGAGCTGTAGTTCCTTCCCACCGCTGTGTTTCTTTACACTTAGGTGGGGACAGAAGAGTCAAGGGGAGATGCAGCAGTACTGCTGCTTTTTCTTTTCAATTTCCTACCTTCCCAGCTGTATCTTCCTCCTCAAGCTTGACAGGCCTCACTGCTGTCTTTTCTCACACTTGTCTTATTGAAAGCAGAAAGCATGGCACACATGTTGAAACTCAAAGTGCCAATGCCCTCACAGTGGACGAAGTTGTGGCTGTGTGGTAGGAAATGCAAATGACTGTGTACCAAGTGGCAAAGCAGTGGTGGTTCAATCAGTGTAGTTCCACAGCGAGGTGTGGTGTAGGAGTATGGAGCCTTAGATGGGAATAGCATTGGTATCAGACAGTAGATGAAAAATTACAGGATGCTGACAGTTTGTTTTGAAAGCAGTGAGAACAGCAGGCAATGGCCTAGCACCTGAACAGTGGAACTTTTGTAATGCAGCATTCCAGCTGGAGAGCAGTAGTGCTGTTGCAGCTGCAGAAGCCACTCTGATGTGAGCCAGGCAGCCCCTGGGTCTGCGTTTGTGATTGTTCACCATGCACCATAGCCCTTCTCACCCCTCTCATAGGAGCAGGACTCAGCACACAAATTTCATTGACATGCCCTATTTACTGATAGTACCTTGAGACACTCCCTGAAGTTACATCTACACTCACAGAGACCTCAGCCCTCCCCAGAGTACATCAAGAAGTCTGGTGAAAATGGCAGACAGAGAAGTAGCTGAGTGGTTTTTGACTCTCAAGGCTAACTAGTACATAGACATCCCATAGCAAACTGTAGAAATCATTGCCATCAGTTTCAGTGGGAGAAAGATAGAGCCTTTAATGAGGTCAGCTATAAGGGCATGGATTTGACATCAGAAGCAATTCCTGATGTGCTTGTTATCTGTTCTCAGAGGAACCCTGGCTTGCTTTCACAGCCAGCAGTATACCAAATCCAGCAGCTTATTCTGGAGTTCTCTTTGGTTTTTTATTAATAGGCAAGATTCATGGACTTGACTGAAAGACATAATTATTGGAGGCAGGGTCTAAGGTATGCCTGTGCACTGATTTCATGCTGGAGATCTTAAGAGAACTGCAGGCAACTCTACCCACACCTCTGGTTTTTTTAAGGGAATGAACAGTTTTGAATTGGCAAAAGACACTGAGCACCAGCATGTTGTTAGGTGATGCATTCTGAAAGCACGTAGCTATCAGATCCAGCACCCCATCCTAAGTCAGGCATGGCCAATTTCTTTCTTCCAGCCAGTAGTTCCCCTGCACTTTTCAAATGGCTGAAACCTTTTCCTGCCCTACCATCCCGGCTTAGCACATACAGTTTCTGCAGCTATTCAAGAGCTGCTGAGTAGTCTCATCAAAACGACCACGTTTAATGGAGCCCTGAGCAATTCCTGTCTATGTGAAGTTCATTAAAAGAATTGCTGGGGATAAGAGCAGCTGTGTGAACATAAGATGCTTTATTGTTTTATTTGGCAAATGATATATATCTCACTTGCACAATTTTTTCACTGGATTGACCTTATTGCCCTCATTTAAGTTTACTAACAATTTATAGAGATCAGAATCAGTCTGTATAATTATATATCATAATTATCAGCTGCTATAAATTGGTGTTGGTCCACTGCAGTCTAATTACACCACCTAAGGAGCTGATTCATTTGTTATGACTCTGTTATACAATAGGCTGAAGCTAATTATGCTGTATGTCAATGTATGCATCTTGGTGTGTACTTCCCACTTTTCTTTATCCTCTTTCATTCCCCATTGCTTCTCCAGTGTTTCCAATTACATTTGTTATTTTGCTCCCTGTGGAAATAGTTTCCAAGAGACACTTTTGTGAGCCTGGAATTAACCAACAGTTTGGAGGCTTGATTTTTTGGCCTTGTGTTTGCTGTGATGTAGAGGTGTCAAATTGTCTACATTCTTACAAATATAACCTTTCAGCACATTTTGGAGTCAAATTTATAGCTGGATATGTGCTTGTAATTGATTCACTCCAAGTTGATTCATTCCAAGCAGAGGATATTTTCCCTCCTATTACAAAATGAGCCTTTGCTGGAAAACATGAGGAAACTGTATTTTTATTAGGGATGGTGCAATGGTGAGAAGCAGAAATCCTGGATAACTTTTTTTTTTTTTTTTTCACAACAGGTAGGGGAGAAGCAACCATGGATGGTTGATGTTTGTCTAAAATTGAGGTGACCTTGTGGATACATGGCATGGTGCTGTTAGGAAGTGGGTAGTGCTGTTCAGCCCCTTGGTGGGACCTGGGGAGGGGGCTGCAGGCTCAATGCCTCCTTCAGTGTGCTTCAGACAGTGCTGAAATGTATTTTGCTGCGTTGCAGTACAATCCAAACTAACTTGTCTGATGACTGGTAGCAAGTTTCAACTGTTACTAAATCAGTTGGGGAAAGCTTCCAGAGATGGTGTTGGGTATATGAGATGGAAATGTCCAGATAAAGTGAACATGCAATAAGTACATCTGATGCTATTGGGAGCTTCCAGGAGACAACCGTGAGGCTCATCCGAATTTCCAGAGGCTGGGAGATTTAACTGTAACATATTTAGACATAGCTAATTATTTCCTTATTTTTCTTCTCAAGCGTGATGCAGTCAGATTATAATTTTCTTTACCTTGTTCTGCCTTCAAGTGCCTGCAGTTTCTTTAGTCGCTGATTTGTTCTGTATTAGTGCTAGTGCTGAGCGTAGTACCTGACAGTCCTATCACCCCAGCTGCTGTAGGGATAATGCTGTCCCAACAATTCAGGTTCTGCATCCTCGCTGGGGCAACCAGCAGCATTTCCTCAGCACAGGGCCCTTCACAGTCCAAAGGGAGCTGCTGGGTAACTGTGGACAGCACAACCTTGGAGAGCCTCAGAGCAAACTGACGTGGATGAGTGCAGTGGATGCACAAACAGTAATACAAAGTAGTTTCACATTGAATGGGGTTCAGTGTGGCATATTGTGTTTTTAGTGAACAAATCAAGCAAATCCATGCCCACTGTGGTCACCTTCTCTGTCTTTGCATTCAAGGCAAATGTTTTGCAACACCTATGACAGACTGGAGAAACAAGAGTCAGGAACACAAACTTAAAGCTAACTTACTGTGTTGTAACAGCTGTAGAATAGAGTGCTTTAACCACTGTTCACACCTTGTCCTGCCTACAGGACAAAAGAACAAAGCACCTCACCTTATGCCATAGCTGTTCCTCATCCATTTCCAAAAGTGCTATGAGCTCTGTGGGAAAGCAAAAACCTCAAACTCTCCAAAAGAACAGTGGACTTTTCTTTTCTTGGTCTTTCTAGTAAATCACCCATCTGTTTGGGATCAGAATATCTGTGTTTCCTCCAGAAAAGCTGCTCTGTGACATACTGAGTTCAAGCTCCGGCTTCACACGGTGCAATTACGTTATTAAAAAGAGGGATCTTCTGTCAGATACTTCTATTTAGGTGAGCAGCTGATAAACAGATTAAAGTTGAAACTGTGGGGAAAAGTAGACTAGCAATTAAACCATCAAAGGCAACCTACAGCAGATTTTGTTAAATCCCCTGGTTTTTAACCAGGTGAAACTGAATCACTTTAGCAGAGGCAGCAAGGCTGTGGTTTTATCAGTGCAGCAGCAGCAAGATGCCGCTCTCCATGCAGGCTGTTTACCATCTTTATCTCTGGTTCTTCTCAAGTTTCAGCTGCTTATACTCATTGTGTGAATTTGTTAGTCACTTGTAATTTCTTCATTGATTTTTGTTAAACTGTTTCCTGGCTCATGATCTTGGCAACCTGTTTCTGTTGGTTAAACAAGCTGGCTTGTCAAGCAGGTTTCCCCAATGTCACAGTTCTAGCATTAACTCTCTTTATTGAGTAATGCTGCTTCTTATCCAGGATGAGATCAGACTTCATAAGAAGTGGATCAAAGCCCTGAAGTTTAGATCCAAAGTCAGAGCTAAATCCAAGCATTCCTGAAATTTGAGGATGTTTGAATTGAGTTCTGCTTTGACCTCACCATGGAGAAAGGTTCGGAATTGGATTCATAATATCTCATTAATTAAAGGAGGCTTTAGTCCTGAGTTCTGATGTTGGGTACATCTTTGATAACTAATGGTCAGACATGATGAGCTCCTAAACTGCCCAGTGAAGAGGTTCAATGTCTGCTGAGGTATGTGGCACAAGATTTCCCTAGAAATGCATTGTTGCTTTTTAACTCCTGCTGGCAGCTGGAGAAACCTGGTCAGTTAATAGACAGAAACCTAAGAAGCAGCAAAAGGTCAAATTTTGATCAGAGTACTTTGATTCATATTAAATGCTACACATTTCTGAACTCGGATTTCTGCCCAAATACCAAAGGACTGTTCCAGACGTATCCATAACAAAGGCAGAATTACTGAAACCTCATGTGAGGAATGCTACTCTCAAGATTTCCATCAGCTAAGTTTTGCAAAAGTAGAATCATAGAATGGTAAGGTTGGAAGGGACGTCAAGGATCATCTTGTTCCAATCCCCTGCCATAGGCAGGGACACCTCCCACTAGTACAGGTTACTCAAGGCCTCTTCCAACCTGGCCTTGAACACCTCCAGGGAGGGAGCAGCCACAACCTCCCTGGGCAACCTGTTCCAG
>VWZE01003738.1:49299-75232 GCA_013396675.1 Eubucco bourcierii
TGGGGTCTGACAAGAGCAGAGTAAAGTGGCAGAATCCCCTCCCTTGCCCTGCTGGCCACGCTGCTCTTGATGCAGCCCAGGACTCAGTTGCTGTCTGAGCTGCATGTGCACACTGCAGGCTCATGTTGAGCTTTTCATCAACCCAGACCCCCAGGTCCTTTTCCTCAGGGCTGCTCTCCAGCCATTCACCACCCAGCCTGTATTTGTGCTTGGGATTGTGCCTACCCAGGTGCAGGACCTTACAGTTGACCTTGTTGAATAAGTAACGTTGACTTATTCAGATACAGCCCAAATGTTCATATTGATTTGGTGGACTGTACCTCCAAGCATCTGAACTGTGGTAAAGGTTTGACCCGTCACCTCCCTCAGCTCCTAGACCAGTATGTCATGGTGTGCAGTTCTGCAGATAATACTGCATTTCCCAGAAGCTATTAATGCTACAGTGTGATGATCACACACAACTTGGTGTATGAGTTTCAAATCCAAAACCTTAGCTATTATACCAACATTTCAAAATAAATGCCCCAGAATTGCATTTTAATACTGTGGATTAAGAATCGTTCTGGAAAGAACTCCATGTTGTGTAATTGTGGCCCGGTAGTTTACATAATCAGGGAAAACTGATACAAACCTCTGGAACACTCTGAAGTTTGTGTCATGCCAAAGTCTAAATGAACTAAAGGAACTCTGTTCCTTTTTCTTCTTGCTCAGTGAACAAGGAAGGATCAGTAGGCTTCTCATGATGTATTTTTTAATTATTTCTTTAATGTGAAGATTTTTGAGTTAACAGCCTTTGTCAAACTGGTCATCTTCCTGTTTCTGTCTGCAAATTACATTAAAGCAATTCTATACATCATTCCTCCTCTAATAGAATTGCTGTAGAGGCCCATGATCCTGTATGGAGCCTTATGATGGGAACCTCACAATCTTACCACTTCCCCTCTGTGATTTCTCTTTATTATAAAGGGGTTTGTGCTGAAAAACTTTGACAATGTTGGCCTAAATGAAAGGGATTTTAGGAGGCAAATATGGGTTACTGATAGTGCAGCCAGTATTTCATCAGAATTTGACTGTTAAATTTGAGGGGATGTGAACAGCAGAAGACTTTATGCTTATATGTATTTACTAATTAATCAATTTTGTAACCTTAAAGGGAATGGCTTCTAACCTACATATTGATCTACCTCTAATGTGCACCTTGTCTGTGTCACTTAAACTTTTTTATCATCTGTAAGTGGATCTAGTGACACTTATCTACTGCAGAGGGATATCATGAAGATCCATTCCATGTTGTAAAGATGCTCCGTCAGAAGGCGATTTCCAGGGCTCAATACCATCAATACCTGCTATTGATTTCAGTGGGGTTTGCAGTGAGAGCAACACTGTGACAAGTAATAATGTGAAGAGCAAATGTCAAGTTTATCAGAAATATTGCTGGGCTTCCATCTCCAATGGGTTAGTTTCTCCTTTGTCAACCTGTGAAGATCACTGACCTGACTTCAGCCACGATGAGCTACGCCAAACGCATTTCAGACATACATCAGGAGCAGAAAGTTTCCTCTCTTTCCTCTTTTCCTGGATGCTTCTAAAATTATTTTCAAGTACAACTTGAAATCAAAAGGCAGAAAACTGTTTAATGTGTGGTATTTACCTAATTGCCAGTCTGAGCAGGGCTGTACATTCCAGCAACTGCACATAGAGGTAATTTGGGATCTGTCCATATTTTTGGAGCTGAGGTCAGTACAGAAGTATTAGAGGTAAATGCACATGCAGTAGAATTGATACCTTTACTTTGTTTTGACAGAAAAGGTGTATTAGCATAAAAAGCCCTTTATTCTGAGAGGATGCATCTCATGCTTATAAAACAGTTTATGACCTGCACATATGTTACATGTAGTGTTCTCTAGATCCCTGAACTTTCACATGAGAGCTTTGCAGCAGCGTGTCCAAAAGTGTTGGGTGAGTTTAACAGAAGGTGCTGACTCTGTACAAAACACCTGACACCTTTTGATGCCAATGGGAGAACGCCTCTGTTTTCCCCACGTGTTGCAACAGCTTTCACTTCTGCCCGGTCCCACATAGACCACGTTGCCTTGCTAGATGCAGTGGGAAGTTTTAAACAAAATCTTAAAATGCCTGTTTATGCACAGTGCCAGATTTCAAGCACAGGAGAGAATCCCAGTGCCAATTTATTACTAATTGTCCCTTCTGGCTGTGTCTGTTCAGCTTCTTGGAACAGCCAACCCTACAGATCACTGTAAATACTAATCTTCTTATACTTAAGGTATCAGGTTTTCTTTGATGTTACCAAGCATGTTGACTCTTATCTTGGTTGAATGCACAATCCAGACACAGTTATCATTAATAATGTTGTGTCTGCTGGTTCATTATGGAGAAAATAGCAAGATGCTTCCTTTCAAAGCAATAACTTTTCTGCACTTCAATAATGATCAAGCCTATTTGATTTACACCCTACTTAATGTTCAAAACAACACACTTGCTTCCTTGAATCTAAAAAGAAAGCTAGGGCCCTGATCCTAATAATGTATGTGCTTAGTTTGACACTCACAAGTCCCTTCCAGCAAGTAATACACGTGAATAAATACATGCGGGACGGAGTTCTTGTTCTCCATTTGCTTGTACTGCTGTCCTAAAGGCAAGGATTTTTCTAATACATATAGTCAGCTTTCAACTCACAAAGGGTCTGAGTCTGTTACCTTTAACTGGCACAGGCAGATCCATTTAATTCTCTATTCATGGGATATTTTGCCAAGTCATTAGCTTAAGTAGAACAATTCATGCAAGTAAAGGCTTTTAGGTTGGATCGGAAGAGTTAAAAAGTATGACATACTAAATTTCATTATGTAGAAGATTAAAAGTCATTCAGTGAACTTCACACTCTTGTAAGCATAAGGCCTGATTCTCACCTGAAGTAAATTGGCATAGAGCTATTGACTTCACTTGTGCCACTGCAATTAATATCAGCTAAGCAGAAGTCCACTTGCTATACAGTGACATTTTACTCTCTTCATCACTCATTAACTTGACCACATACTCCCTGTGAACTTGATCTAAAACCTGTATCTCAATTACTTGATCATCCTAAAGAATGGCTAATTAACTGCATGCTTTAAAAAAAAAAAAAAAAAAAAAAAAAAAAAAAAGAGATATATTTTGCTGTTTTCCATTTGGCAGAGTATTATGTTATTAATAATATAATATGCATTTCAAGATCTTGTTAATTTTGATGTGATAATGAATGGGAATTCCTAGTGGAATTTTTTGTCCAGAAATATGAATGGTATTAGCTCAACAGTTACATAATTAAGCAGTAAGACCTGCTGAGGCAGGCACTACTTGGAGATGATTGACTGCTTTAATTGATTGACATCCAGAGGTAAAGCCAAGGGCACCAATTTACAGATCAGGTCAATTATCTCCTGGTAATGCCCACTTGGTATGTCTTATTGCTATGCTAATATTAACTGTTATTGAAACATTTTAATGAGTTTTTAATTTAGAAGTGGTAAATTTTAAAAGGGTGAACATTAAATTATTCAACTTGAAATAATGGGAACAGAAATATTCTGCTTTGCTAATGATGATGTAAAAGTTTTGTTGTGCATACCAATGCTTCCAGAGATCATTTTAGTTCTCCTGGGAAGGTGAATTCTGTTTGCCATTTAGTTAAAAACCTATGATAGAGCTGCACAAAATACCCAGGAATCACCTGAGCATCTCCCAGAGCCTGAGAAATAATCATGGACTGTCACATCCAAACATTAGGTGGGAAACCACCCCAGGGAGAGGGCGTTTCCTATAGTTTTAGAGGTCTGCTTGTGGAGGCAGTGGAAGGTGCTCAGCATGGCCCCAAAGAGGGGTCTCTAATAGGAAGGGAGAAATGTATGTCAGCACCTCACTCAGCTCAGGCTCTGCAGGAGCATGAGGAAATGTGGTGTGTTGAGTCTCAAAGGTACATATAGCTGCTCTGAGGGCCAGGTTACAGGGAGAGATTCTTTCTGTTGGGAGTTACCAAGGGGAAAAAGAATGTGGATGCAGTTACCATGTGAGTATGCGATGGCAACCAGAGAGATCCAGGATATAAGGTCCCCTCTGTACAATCAGTTGACTCTTCTAGTATACATGATCTGGTATGAACAGAAAAATATGACATGGAAGCATTTGATGAAAAATAAAGGGTGCAGATTATTTGGGCAGTTATTGAAACATACTGGAACTTTTTTTTGGTGGGGGAGGGATGTGGGGAAAAACAGCTATATGGGTTGTATCCAATAGACAGAAACTATCTGATACTCATTAAAGTGAAGTTTAGGAAGGTTTTTAGGAAGGTAAACATCAGCAGGTCATAAAATTTTGTCCAAGGGAAAACAGTATTGAACAGATCTAGGAGATCCTTCAAGAAACTATATTAAGAGCACAAGCGCAAAGTGTTCCTGTGCAACCAAAAGAGACCAGCTTAGCTAAATCACAGATTTTCCACTTCAAACACTAGGAAAGTGAGGAGACAGTAGCCTTAAGATCAAAGATTTTTTAGTGTAGTGGGGCTTCTGGAAAAGGAGAGCATCACAGAGCTGCAGCATAGCAAATTCAGTGTCTCTCCACAGAGTGGAAAGACAAGACACACAGTGTTTTAGTAAGGCTTTTGACATTATCCTGCATGGTATTTGCATCTGAAATGTAAGGAACTGGTTGAATAACCATAGTTGTTAGCAAAGGGAAGGGGGGGTTAAAACTGGGGGGCATTTGTGAGAGTCTGCTGCAGGCGCTGTTCTTTTTGGTATTGTCGTTAGCTGTGTAGATCATGTAGGCTGTAGTAACTCCATCACTGGGGATGTTTAAGGACGTGTCAGACAAGTATCTGTCAGGTGTGACACAGAACAGTTGATTCAGCCTTCAGGCAGGAGCATGAACCAGGTGACCTCCACACTCCTTCCAGTGTTATCCTTCTGTGTTTTGCATCAAAATATTTTAAGCTAATATGCCAAAATTTAAACTAGAATGGCCAAGACAGAGGAAAATACTCCTCTCTGCCAATCCTATTCTGTGGGCTATAACCTCTAGCAGGAGGATGGTGGGAGTGAGTGATGCAGTAACATCTTAAATCATCCACTGTAAGACTCAACAGAGCTCATCCGTCATCAAGTCTTGACAAGAGAGTCCTTAAAAAAACCAAACAGGACTAGCAGGTCTACAGACTAGGTGACTTTTTTTTTTTTTCTTCTTAATCTTTTTTTTCCCTTTCCCTCTCCATTTGCTCTCTCTGTCAGCCCTTATTTAAAGGAAGGCAAACTCAGTTATGCTCTAGTTCAAATGAAACTTTCCAACTTACAGAGTTTCATTGAGTACCAAATGATGCCAAGCAAGTTTGCCTGTCCCTGGCTGATATAACATTGTGCAACTCCTGTCCCCGGGTCTGGCACAAATGCCAGTTATCGATCTCTCAGGCAAGGGAAAGTTAAATGGAAGATTGAGGGGAATGTGTGTGATGACAGACTGGCTTTGCACACCCCCGTTGGGTGTTGTGAGTTGCTCAGTTGTACTAAAAATGCAGCTGTAACATGAGATGTAAATAGCTTTTACATTATGGGGATTTGGGGTCAGTACTTCAGACTGTCTGTAAAAAAAAAGGCCTTTGCAGACGTGGTATGGGAGCTGGGGGACTTGGTTTCCTAATCACCTTTCTGCTCTTTAGTTTCCCCAACTAGTGTGGTGAACATTCCCAAGCCTTTGAGAGTGCTCTGAGCTGTATAGGTGGAAACAACTCTTTGAGAGCTAAGAATTTAATTGTGCTACAAAGACTAAAAAGTGCTACTGGTAGTCTTATCCAAGGCTTGAAACACATCTTTATGTAATGTATACTAAGGACCCAGAGTTACACAGGAGCTAAATTATGCTTTTAGCAGTATGCTGAGTGTGGATTGTATAAATAAAAGCTCAAAATAGTTTAAATTCCTTATGTATGTTTTCAAAATACCCTTTGTTAATGCTCTTGAGTTTGGAATAACTTTTATGGGCAAGGGATCAACAGTGATGTGAAGATGAATTTCACACCCCTCTTAATCCATGCCATGCAGTTATTCAAAAGTCAGTGAAAGATCAGTTCCAGTTCAACCCACACTGACGCCCTAATCTGTGTGCTGTCATCAGGCAATAGTGAGCTTGGAACATGCCATACGGGAGCCTGGCAGATGTTGCACAAACTGCTTTTTCCTTCCTGCTTCCTGGGCTTTCGTCAGTCATATGCTCTGCCATGGCAGCCTGCAGGACCTGGGATCATATCAGCTCCTTTGTAATTGCTCTGAGATCGCTTCATTTTGCCTGTTGCATACTCATGGGTCTCTGCAGTGTTTGTTATTTTCCCTAATTCAGCCACATAACAGAAATAACATTGTAGTATTATCCTGTTTGTGGTAGCAAGAGTTCACTGGCAGCAAATATTGCCAGTGGAATTGAGGACAGGTAGTTTTTCAGAGTCTACAAAAATCCCACCTAATGTCCCTTCAAGGAGGCAGGCTAAAACACACCCCATCAAACTCTACAAGATTTTGCCTTTTCTGACTACTCACTCGTGGGGATACATCTGGATGGTGTCTGCAGGAAGGTACTGGTTACACTGGGCCATGCACCAAGCCAGCCAAATGCTACTCAACATTGTGGCAAACGGAGCCTGAGCTGCTAAGGCCTGCTCAAATTATTCTGCATTGGTATGACTAAACAGTCACAGTCATTAAATGTGGCAGCAGGAGGAGGAGCAGGACAGTTACACATTCACGTGAAGAGGACCACAGAGACTTTACTAAGATTTTTCTTTTGCTCCTTTTTTCTCATTGTCAAGGATGTACTGTTTCCTTCTGAAGTGAGGTGCTTTTGCTCACTAAGCTTACGAGTTTACTTCTATTTCACCTTCAGAATGGAATTAGACTTTCCATTACACTGTGCTCCTAAGTTAGGATATTATCCTTGTTGTTACCTTTTGTTTAAACAGAAACAGTCCTCTGCTATGAGGACAGACTGAGAGAGTTGGGGCTCTTCAGCCTGGAGAAGAGAAGGCTTCCAGGAGACCTTTGAGTAGCCTTCCAGTATCTGAAGGGGACCTACAGGAAGGCTGGGGAGGGATTATTTACAAGGTCTTGCAATGACAGGACAAGGGGCAATGGGTTTAAACTGTCAGAGGGAAGATTTAGACTGGATGTTAGGAGGAAGTTCTTTCCAGTGAGGGTGGTGAGGCCCTGGAACAGGCTGCCCAGGGAGGTTGTGGCTGCTCCCTCCCTGGATGTGTTCAAGGCCAGATTGGATGAGGCCTTGAGTAACCTGTACTAGTGGGAGGTGTCCCTGCCTATGGCAGGGGGTTGGAACAAGATGATCCTTGAGGTCCCTTCCAACCTTACCACTCTATGATTCCATGAAATGGGCTTCAAATAGCTCTGTTCATTAATGCTATTACTGCTAAGGCTGCTTTCAAACACATGTTACTGTACTGTTCTGAGCTGTAACGAAGGTCCCCAAAATGCAGCATGTCGTGAGAACCAGCAAGGAGCTGGTGGGTTATTTAAAGGGACATACCACTTTCCCTCATCACCACTTTCCATTTTGTAAATACTCAGAACATTGGTATGTCCAAACAGGAACTGAAATGCTTAGGTATCCTGATAAAGAAATCAACAAATCCACAATCAACCAGAGCTTTTGGTAAACTCTCTAAGTTTCTCAAGCTTGAGTATTTTAAGGTTGTTTGGGTGTTGGTCCTGTGGTAGTTGGTTCCCTGAGGGCAGCTGAAATCCTGTCTGAATGGAGTTTGTTACAGTATCAGGTGCTTCTGCAGCACAAAGGCTGGTCTATAACACTGACAAACATTGCTGGGTGTTACATCCCATTGCAAAGTGTTTATTTTCTAGCTAGAAAGCAATGCAGAAAAGTGTCAATCTATCTCTGTCTGATGTGTGTGTAAGAAACTGAACCATGTAGTACAGTAAGTTCATGTAATATAGATATCTCTCAAAATGCATGTCAGTCAGAGGAACAGGAGGTAATGTCACCTCCTTTTAAAGGGTGGAAGGACGGTGTGTGCTGAAAGGAAACGGGCTGCCAATTTGTGCCGAATCTCATACTGTTGTAATGGACTGATTTATTTCATTTAGCTTGATCCCTGAAGGAGTTTACCTTTCAAATTGCTGGAGCTGTAAGAAAAAGGAGAAAATACACATCGTGCATGTATAGGCAATTTGTGCCAAACTATTCAAAAGCAATATAGGCTGTCAGCAAACAGGGCTATTTGCTGTGTGCCGGCATCTGCTGTATGTCGCATATTATCTGTAACAACTCTGCAATTCATTCTTTCACTCTTGTTCTCTCTCTCTTTCATCACATTAGATTATGTAGAGGCACTTCAAGGTAAATTTTTAAAACAGTGCAGGAGATGCATTTTGGAGAAAAACTAAGAAGCAAATATCTTGAGTATTTTTCAGCACAACTCCATCTGTCACTTATTTTGACAACTTACCTGTTCATGTCACCTCTGTCTCACGCTGCTGTGTTGAGTCATATTGTGTTATCTCAGAATAACGTGCTTTGGAGCCAGAGCTGCCTTAAAAAATGCCACACACTTAGTAATTGTAATATGGGCTTCTGTGCATAGAGAACATGGGTGAGGGAGTCTTTCTGTTCAGCCACCCCCACAGCCCTGCTCTATGTGCAGTGCTGTGCTGTAAGGAACCTGCTCAGTGACAACACGCACTTAGGGAAGCTGAAGGTCAAGAGACTCATTTGCATCCCAAGTGCAGCAGCTCTTGCTGAAGTGCTGTTCCACATCGCCCCCACTCATGTGTCTTATTGCCAAACTGCTCCTTCCAGGTTGCGCAAGATAACAAGTAAGCTAAGAACACTCAGAGATGACACTGGTATAAAATATTCATCTAGCCTTACAGAAAATGATCCATAGACTCTTACAGCAGCTGTGATTTTGTTTTGCAGTTTACTGTATTAAAAGAGCACATTCAACTTCCGATCTAACCAGTCTCAAAAGGGTGTTACCTGTAGACTTCCTGATAATTTGTAGTCACAAATTATTGTTTCTTTAAGCCTTTTCTGTCACTGTGTGTAAGGGAGGAGCAGGAGAGAGGGAAGTGCAGGAACCAAAGTGAAAGCTGAGTGAAAATACAGAGCAAAGCTACCAGCTACACAAAACAACCCAACACAAGGAAATAAAGGGAAATCCTCCCCCTCCACTCTGTTTCCCTTAATGGCTGCTGCTTAGTGTTTCCCTTTACATGTGGAGATAAATGTCTGTCATGAGAAATGAGAGGCAGAGTGTGGCCCATCATAAACTCAGAGAGGAGTGGTAGCTTGAGAAGATGGCCAGTGCCTCCCTATCCCAGCCACCAGGGTGGTTTTGGGATTTTGGGGTGGGAGATCTTGGGGCAGGGAGGGCTTCAGTGATTTACCAGGATGAGATACACACTTAATGGTGCTTTTCAGAATTGATAGTTAGTCACTGAGAGTATGTGGAGATGAATACTAATGTGATTGCTGCAAAGATGGTATTAAAGCATTTTGTGCAGCATGGGCTCTGATTCTCCAACTGGTTGTAAAGAACAGAAGGAGTGTCTCTGACTCCACTCAGTTGTCGATCAGGCCATACTCATGTCCAAATGCCAGAACTGTCTGGCCAACTTGCCTGCTCACATTCTTGAGGGAAGTGTGATACGTGAGACTTGTCGTGGAATTTGGAGCCCGAATGCTTGTCAAGTAGCAGAGAGCTGGTCCTGCTGCACACCCTCCTGCTGTTCAGGGCATTAAAGACTTCAACATTTGGATCTTTTGAAGCTGTGCAGGGAGAAAATGCAGACCCTGGGAAGTGGCATAAAGGGAAAAGCTTAGGGGTTTTGACGAGCACTCATCCCTGTTGTGAAATGTGTCTGTCTCCTAAGAATTACCACCAGAGATTATAAAACGGTTCTAACTAGATCCACAGTATAGATCGGCAAGCAGGAAGAAGTGCTCAAAGGCTCTCTTTTTGAGTAACACAAGAGCACAGACATCCTTGGCATTTAAGGATTTTTCTTTCCTCCTGAGGCCTGGTGGACCTGGGAGCAAGCTGTAGGATGCAGAAGCATTGTGTAATGTGCTCCTCCTGTATTGGGAGGTGCGGACTGAGCAGGATAAGGCTCACCATCCTGGCACACAGCGTGAGATGCGTCAGCACAATCCTCTGGCAAAACGAAATACAAGCATCAGATCACAATTATGCATCCAGCTTTTACCTGTCCTGTCAAGCTTGTGCTAGCAGCAGTCACTGCTAATAGGTTTGGGGACACCAAGTGGCAATGGAAATGCATTGACTTACTCTATCCATTGATGAGCTTTGCAGAGACAGAATGTAGTTATTCTAAACCAGCTCTGTACTTCAGTAAGATCATTTTGGAAACACATGGTGTAAGAGGCAGCCCCTAAACTGAAGAGCATCGGGTATGTGACACAGTGTACCAGCCCGTAAACACTAAGCTAAGGAGACAATTATCTAGTGTGAATGGCACATCTGACTGCATGTGGAAGATTCCTCCATTCCACAGTGAGAACTGAAGTCACAGGAGCTGCAAAAACAATTGCACATATGTCTTCCACTTGATTCCCCCAGTATCTCTCCCTCTTTGTGTAGGACAGCAGTGACAAGATACTGCATGGTGAAATGTAGCTGGTAATAAGGAAGTTCACCAGACCAAGCAGTTTGAACAGCACTTGTGTAGCTTAGTAGCCGATCACTGGCCTAGGAGGATAAAGAGCCACCATGAATTCTGCCTGGGGCTTGTCCATCTAAGATCTATTAATTATTGCGTATTTCTTGTTTGCACCTGGGTTTTGGATGGTGGGGAGGAATAAGGGAAACTGTAGGGCTACTGTCAGTCTTTTTCACTTCAAATACTGGTCTAGCTCCAGTACTGCTAATGGCAGGCACAGGGTGGTCTCCTAGGTTTTGTGTTCTCCTAGATGTTCCTTAGGCTTTCCTACACATCTGAAATTCTTGTTCCTATGCCTAAGCCTTGTGAACCATGTTCAATGGGGTCTTTAAGGTAGAATCCCATGAAACATGATGGCTTCAGGCAAGAATGAAGTTCTGTCACGTCTTTCCTGCAGTGTAGACTGCACTAGGTGAGACATGGCAGAACTTGCAGGCAAGCTGGAGAAGAGGCAGCTCAATTCCAGCAGCCATGCAGCACAGTCCCACCATCCCCAAGCAGTGCATCCTGGCACCAGCCAGCTTAGCTGTTGAAAACTATGGTGGTTGCAGGCCAGCCCTCCTCCTTTCCGAGAGCACCCCAGCTACCTGGCACCCCACCTGAGAAAAACCTCCCATGTCTGCCTGTCTTCTGCTGGCAGCACTTGGAGACCTGGGGTGTGGATGCTGCCAAAAGTTTATCTTGGGATCAAACACCAGGTGTTATAAAGGTCATTAATGTTTTCCAAGTAACGTTCTGTTTGCTTCTCAAAGCCTCTGCCAAGTTTCTCTGAGGCGTGTTCATAAAATGCTCTCGATGTCTCATACAATAAAAAGGTAGCAGGTTTCTAAACCAATCTGTGATACATCAGTAACATCTCAGAAGAGTATGTTCTTATTATTTGGAGTTGTTCAGGTTGGCTTTCTCACCAACAGAAATCTTACACTTAGGATTAAAAAAAAAAAAAATCCATATTGTTTGTATTTTCACAGTTTTGCAGATTTAGGAGCGTTATTTAACCAAAACATAACCCCAGCTTTTAATTTAGCTTTCACAGTCTATCCCCATCAAATGTTATTTTTATGATATAGTTATCTGGTGACACATACTGCTCTTGGCTGGCATTGCTCTGGCAATCAATGCAGCCAGTTTAGTCATTCAGAGGAGGATGCAGGACTGCTTGCAGAATGGATGGATCAAAAGACGTCGTTCTAGTAACAGCTGATTGTATAACTCAGTCAGTTAGGGATGGCAAAGACACTGTTGTGTTTCATTTTAAGATGCATACCCAGGCTTGATGCTTTTCCCAAATAACCTTCTGTAAACTATCTTACGTAGTATTTGGTGACCCCTGTACTCATTCCTTCATTTCTGGTAGGCTAAGACCAATGGGAGAAAATTGTTTACATACCCAAAGCCATATCACTGCTTCTAATCAAAGTGTGTTCACACATCATCTTCAGCCACTGTCCCACTCTCGGTCTGTTGCCCCCTCCCCGAAATTCTTGTCACCTCTAACTTTTTGTTTTCTGCCTTGGCCTCTCTCGGTTGAAGCAAGGCAGGTTACTTGATCACTGCCAGCACTAGATCCTTATTAATGTGGTTCTTTGCGGTTGAAATAAGTTAAAGAGCAATTATATGAGTAGCCAAGCAGGCAGATGAGAGAGGATAACAACTGGCAGCAGAGGAAAGTGGTGAGCAGAAGGAGGATGGGGAAAGCACATCTGCAGGTAAGATAGGTGGAACTATCTTTGTAGTTATAGGAACAGGCTTTATAAATGAAGTCTTAATTGTAACCTACTTCACATCTATGAAAAAAAGAGGGAGGCGAATTAGGCATTCGTGGCATGGCATTTCTTTATCCACACACAAGATCTTGGGAGTTCATCTTCAGCTTAGTTAATTTTGTTATTGCTCCAGTTATGCTAAATATTTATTCATGTACATTCAGCCAAATTGCCTACAGTAATATTTTCTGAGCTGCTTTAAAATTATTCCTGCCTTTCTTTTGCTGAGATTTCAGAAGTTAATACTGCATCCTTTAGGAACACTCCTGCCAGGGGGGGCGTATAGGGAGGCTTTGAGATGCTTGGCTACTCACAGTGTTCTTCAAATAAAGCTCCAAGTTGCATTAGGCTGCTGTAATTATGGAGTCACTATCATATTATCAGAAATATATTCTACCTACTGATTGTCAACTGCAGATTATCTCTTTTTGTGTATTTTGCAAAACAGGAGACAAAGACCATGTTCTACAGCAGCAATCTTAGGGACCTTTATTTGTCCATGTAAGTCAACTCCACAAAATGTATTTTTCAATCACAAAATCTATCTTCAGAGAAGAAAGGAGGGGAAAAAAAGCCAAACCAGCAGGATCTAAGCCTAAATAATTAAGAACAGAGCCTTAGCTAGTGTGAGCAGGAATATCGAAATCATGGGATGCATAGCAGATGTTACTCACCTCAACATCAGCCTTTTTTATATTACAGCTGTGGTAGAAACATTGACCTGGTGTTATAAGCAACAGTTAGACTTTTCATACTATAGTGGGGTTACTTTTCCTCTTCTTTCTTATTCCATTTTCTTCCCTTTTTGCCCCTTTTCTTTCTCTGCTGAATTATTTTACTGTAGTTTGAGATCTGGACATGTCAGACATTCCTGATAAACCTGTGTTACCAGCACAGCATTTAGTTATAAAACTTCAGAACAGAGCAAATGAGAAGCATATTTCACAATATTTAGTTCCTGGAGGTCTTAGAATAGACTGATACCCTTTCTAAACTTCTTTGCAAGCATTCAGGTGTGATTTGCACGAGTTTGATATAAAGATGAGCAGGCATGTTTCAGCTACATGGAAGAGGTTTATATTGTCATTTCAGAATGGAAAATAGAGTATGCAATGTAAGGAGCAATGTTGAAGACTGTGTATTGTCTAAACTATTGCTGGACTACTCAAAACATTGGCTGACAGAGAAAACAGAGGAGGTGATTTAAGCAAACACAGCATCTGTCTTACATGATATTTAAAAAGAAATATAATAGATACCTTTCAGTACATGAGAAGTCTCTCAGATTGAAGCCCTGCTCAGTTACCACTTAATCTTTCAACCCAATCAAGGAGAAGCTAGGCTGAACTAGTAAAGATGCATTGTTTTGAGTGAGAACATTTGTCCTGAGCCTGGGAGAGCTTAGAGCTATGCCAGAGACAGAAATTGAGAGCTACTAATGCATTTATGGGGGGTTGGCTCTCAGGATGTTGGTAACAGATATGCTTAGTGTGTTCACTTGCCCATAACTGCAAAGGGATGCTCATGTGAGGTTAATGTACCCTGCCCAGTACAGCCCTGCTTGACAGTCAGGCATGCCTGAAGAGCCAGAGCTTCTATATCAGGTTATTTTCTGTATGCAGAGAGAAACTGGAATGACAGACAAAACACAGGTCAAAGGGGGAACCAGACAGGGTAAATGAGAGATGAGATTGAGCTGGAGCAGTCAAAGAAAAGAGCATCTTTTCCAGACACAGGGATGAATGGTTAAACTTTAAGATTAGACTCCTTGCAATTGGCTTGAGCTCAGTAAGGAAAATAGATTCAGTAAGTTAAAAAGGAAGAGCCACTGTATGCTCAGAAGAAATATATCAAGTTTTGACACAAGGCCTATTTACCATTTAATTCCCAGTGCACATAGGTGAGCTCCACCTCGCTGTGTGATGGGGTTGCTTGATCAGTTTAGCTGCTCTTCAGGAGGGGCAAAGCTGTGAGAGAAAACTGCACATGGCCATCTAGTGCAGGGCGCTGCTTCCAGCTCTCCCTGCCTCTGAAACTAACTCTAAAAAGTAAAGATGGCAAGGTAAAGGTGAAGAGACCTGCTCAGAGCAGCAGGATGCTGTGCATGCATCATGAGCGTGAAATTGGAGTTCTTTGGTCTTTGTGACATGACTTGTGGGAATGCAATACCAGGTAGGAAGGAACTGGTTTGCCGGTCTTGCGTGATCGTACTTGCAGAGACCGCAGCAGTGCTCTGACCTGCACCATTCATCTGAAAGCAATGCGACTGCAACAGCAAATGCCACCTGCAAACTTGTGTTGTCTCTTCTGAACCTAACAGGATGCAGCTACAGCTGATGGTAGAACCTTTGCCCCGCAATCCCTGGCTGCTTTTGTTTTCTTTTATGCAGACCTGCTGTTCTAGCATATGCATGTGCATATGTGTGTGTGAGAGAGAGATATTAAATTTTACTAATAATTTTGTCTCACAGATTGTGTCTGTTTCCTATCTGATGCAGTTTGAGACTAGGAAATATAATCAGTTACGTAGATTCTCCAAAACTCTTCATGTAGTTGGTTACATGTTGGCTTTGGATGTTAGATTACTGCATTAACCAAGCATCAAGGAAGTACCCTTAAAAGCAGTCACTTTTGTAGTCTGTTTTCATCTGAGTGAATCTGACTTGGCACAATTAGTTGCAAGAACCACAGAATAATTGTCTATGACTGACAGATTTATTCCCCTCTCCCCTCCCCCCAACTCATCAGTTAAGAGATCCTCACTTGTGGAGGCTGTAGGAGGCCTCATGTTCCTCTTGCTCCTCAGGACTTGGCCAACAAGTTGGAGTCAAAGTAGCTTGCAGCAAATTAATCAGCTACATGAATGCTAGCAAATAAGTAAAAGCTGATAAAATAATAAATCTTCACTTGGCAAACAGCAAAGGAAAAGATTACTGAAATTTGTTGGCTGGAAATGGCGTTTCATCTGCTCTTACTGACCTAAAAATGGCATGTATAGGTGGAAGGACTATGGAGCTTTTGGGAAAAGGAGAGTACTTGGAACAGAATCAGAACTGCTGTCTTCCAGGAGGACAGTGAAGTATTTGTATTTCAGAAAAGACTGAAGTTGGTTGGGCAACTTCCCCAACCCTGGCCATACAGTCTGCTTTTGGCTGTGCTCTAGCATGTTCTCCAAAAGGCAGACCTTTATGGAAGCTTAAAAATGTGAGGGAAATGTCTCTGGTCCTTCACACATAGAAATCGCTGGTTTTCCTTCTATATGGACAGACAGGTGCAGGCACTGTTTGCTTCCTGTCAATGTCTCCCTGAGAGACCGCTCTCTGTTCTGAGCTAGGGACAGCCGTGCTAGGGATGCTGCACTGGGGGTAACTGGGCCTTTGGAGCTTCTGCCCTCCCTTGGAGCACACAGGAGTTTCCCATTCATTCATTCTACCTAATAAAAGTATGTTGGTGTGGGAAGCTGGCATCACACCCAGCTTGGCAGAAGTATCAGGTTCTGCAGGAGAAAAGAAGTTCACAAAGTGATACCAAGTCATATCCATGTAACCCAGTAATAATGCTCCTAATATGTATTATTTTGCAGCAGCATCCTAGCAACTATGTCAAACAGAATAAAAACCATGAGAACAAAGAGCACATGTTAGAACGACCCTGAAGC
Organism: Eubucco bourcierii; assembly: GCA_013396675.1. NCBI lineage: Eukaryota > Metazoa > Chordata > Aves > Piciformes > Ramphastidae > Eubucco > Eubucco bourcierii. The sequence continues at coordinate 65,478 of VWZE01003738.1, forward strand.
ATGTCTAAATTAATTATGCCTCTTAAATCTTTGGATAAAAAGTAGGTGCTTATTTCATTATTTCTAGCACAAAATCAAAACATGCCTCTCTTATTTATGATGATGATGATTCTGCCCAGATTGTGTTTGTTTTCCTGCTATCAGCAGCAGCTGTGTAAAACTTGACAGCTTTCCATGTTTTTAGAGAACCAGGAATGAAGTGACTTTCCTTTACCTGAAACAGTAATTTAGAATTTATTCTTTTTTTAGGCAATCAAGGTTTGTATCACTGAGAAAAGCATATTTAAACTTTTACCAAATATGTGAAATAAATCATAATAACTGTGTGGACTGTACACATCAAAGAAGTGCAAACTATGAACTAATTAATCTTGGAAACACTTCAGTAAGAAAAGTAAGTTGGCTACTAGGGTAACCAAGCTACAGGAAACTTAGATTTATCAAAGTGAATACTTACCCTGTAACCAAAAAAGGAGCCGTGTGCCATCATTTCCATTTCCTGAGATAATAAATACACAGTTAAAAAGCACAGTTTGCCAAGCGAGTACTATCTGCTGAATTAAATTTAGTATGGAAAGGTAGTGTATTCTCCAGGCATTTCAACAGGAGTCTGTGCACATTGGTAACTTTAAAATGTCTTTCCCTTCAGCAAATGAAATGCGTTTTGGCAAACGTGAAACATGTCTGCAATCTGCGTATAATATACAACAAACACGTTGTTTTAAGTCAGAAGTTTGACCCACAGTTTTGTCCCTCAGGCTTTTCTATCAGCAGAACTGTCCCACAATCAAAGCAGTGCTGCTTTAAAGCTGAAATATTGTGCTGGTGGATGATTCACATCCCTAATTTAGTGACATGAGCCAAAGAAAATTGCAAGGAGTTGCTCCTTTCCAGAGTTGACTTAGTGTTTCACAGCCGCCTCCTGTTTAATCAGAATGTTTGCATTTGTTATTATTTTCACCCATCTCTCAGTCCTCATTAATATTAATCCTTGTCTCCACACTAACATGAGCTGCAGGAACTGTAGCAGTGATGCTGCAGAGTAATTGTGTTTATAACTGTAAATACAATTGATAGCTGTTGCACCATATGAGCACAAACTTAGACATACAGGATCTCTTACATTGTGAAGAAATGTTTTAAGTGAATTCCAGTGTCAATTGATAAAGGTATGAAATTCAGCACTGATAAATGGAAATGGTTTTTTTACAAAACATGATTTAACTGTGGGCCTGTCTGCCACAGCAAATTGTTGAGACTGAGATTTAGAAGGATTCAGATTTAGATGCTTATATATGGATATCAGGAATACCTAACGTTATAATTTATAGAACAAAGAGCCTAAGGAACATTGCATCTCATGTTCTAGGGTGTAAATCAGTAACTACTAGAGAGTAGGATATGATAGCATGCTGTTTACATCTGTCCAATAACATTCTTTTGCATTTCTCCTGGCATACGAAGTACTGATCAGCACCAGAAAACAGCTACTTTGGTTCTGACACAGAATCAATGGTTTCCAGAGATGCTTTTTTTCAGTCTTTCTAAGCAGGAGGATGTTGCTCGTACTGTGATAGCACACGAATTCTTGGGTCCAGGCTCAGAACAGCAAGCCAGAAGGGTCTGCAAACATATGGCATCACACCATTCTTCCCCCAAAGACCCCATTTAACTCTACTTACTGACAGGCTATTTTCGTGTTCAGCCTGATTACTTATTATTTTGTAAATTTAAGATGTGAAACTAGTTTTATTATTGTCAGTCACTACCCTGTGGGTCATATCATGGAGTGGTCTGAGGGTACAGAGACTCTGCTTATTCCTTTTGTTTAAACCATGTAGAAAATGCTCTCCAGGACTACACCTAATATGCTCATTCCATTCACAGGACCAGACCAGAGCTATTTTGGAGTAAATCTTCTGAGATAAGTACACTGTGCACATCAAGTGCCTGCAGATCTGCTCTTGTGGGGCTGCACTGTTCACTTGCTGTTGTACAAGGTGAATGTGGCCACTCCAGTGTAAGCTGCCCAAGGCAGTTTTCTTCTCCTTCTGCACCTGTTAGCATCTTGCTTTTCCAAACATTTTGTTTTCCCCTGCAAAGCCATGAAGACATGTTAAGAATCTCTGGTACAATAACTAGACTAATAAATATGCTTGCAGTGGGTTTGATAAGTCATGTGGACTACAAGTCATAGCTTACAAGTGATGTTAGGTGGTAGAACCAGGAAGAAACTGGACTTTCTCTTCCTGAAAAGATGCCTAATTTTGCAATAATGAGATATGTAATCATTTTGATGGTCTTCTATTTGCCATTATCCGAATTCTCTGTAGCATTAACTGGTGGCCCCTGATGACCCACAGTGTGCTGGGGAGGTGTTATCTCTTTTTTTCTTTTGTGTAATCCACCTAGCAAATAATTACAGCTGCTTGCTGCTTTTCTTTTACTGCGGAGCAGCTGTGAGAGTGCCATGGAAAGAAGTTCAGAGGCAGGTCTACATGAGCTCTTACTGGTTCCAGCAGTTTATACCCATATCCCACTGAGAAGGCAAGAATATCTAAAGGGTGGCTGAGCATCCCTGCCCTGCTGCAGTCCTCTCGAAGGGGATGGTGATGTTCTTACTCAGCAGGCAATCAGTATCAGCGCAGTTTAAAGCTTTGCAGCCCCAGCACTGTCAAAGCCACCATACTTCCCACATCACGGTGCCTTTAAGAGCACAGATACTGAAAGTCCCAGGAGAGAGGTATCCTGGGCTGCTGGTAAAGCTGGAAGAAGCTATGTAAAGCACAGATAGGACATTCCAAAATTGGAAAGGGATGATGCAGTGATTTGCAAAGCATTAGCAGCACTGCACTATCCTGCACTAGAGGGATAGAAGCTGAACACTCAGAAAATCCTATAATAACAAATACAGAGCTAAAGTGAAAAAGAAAAGGAGCAATATGGTTAGTATCTGATAATATATCTACCCTCTAGCCACTGCTGAAAGACATTCTAGCCCACACTAGATTTAAGATGAATGAGAAGTTTGCTGTCAAACAGGCAAGGCTTAAAAGAGTAGAGGAACTGAAGGTTTGATCTTTAACACCAGATGGAAAAGAGAAAGATGAAAGAAAAGTTAATCAGAGACTTCTCTTAAGCTCTACTGATTACTGGAAAGCTTTTGACATGGTCTGTAGTATGCAGGAGCGAGTGGTGAGCCTTGATATTAACCAGCTCACCTATCAGGGCTTTTTCTCTCCCCCCCACCCTGAGTTTAACAACTCAGTCAATAGCCTGCTAGTGACTTACCGCTTTTTCCATCGCAAAACTGCCAAAGTATTTTTAATTCATGACCCTCCCAAATGACACTAAACAATGTTTCCACTAAAAGTCAGTGTCATCCCCAGTGACACCACCAGTGGAAGAAGGTTGGAAGAGAAAGTGATGGTCTTCTCCCAAGATGCAGAAACTGCTCTGTAAGCAGGTGCTTTAGGTCAGTTATTTAAAGAGTGAGGAATCATGGCTTTTGAGCAGATGATCTCTGTGAGGATTTAGTAGTATTGGTTCATTCTGAAGAGCTCCTACTTCAAGAGCTCCTACTTCCCCTCTTGTTTCTTTAGGCCACATAGGACACTGCCCTGATTTACTGAACTGTAGAGGGGGCAGCTGCTGTAGGGCTTTGATGGGTCCTGAAGTACTGAGCAGCCATCAGGAATGGATCAGTCCTTTTCTTTATTTTCCTCTCTTCACCTTAAGAAGCCATGAGTGCATCAGGCATTTCAGTATAAGCTACCTCCACAGAGACTCAGCTCCCTGTGAGACGGGGAGTCTGAAGTACCTTTTGAACTTGAATCACCCTCAAGACTGTTGACAATGAGTGATGGCAGCCACCAGATCAGTAGCACTCATTGAAGTCTCTGATTTAAACTGATAACCCAACAGATCATCTCTCTGGCTGGCCATATGACTTACAGCATCCTATAGCTGCTATTCATCTTCATGACTTCCTGCAAAGTAGAGGATGAGGATGACATTATCAGTAGTTTGCATATGGGCAGTGGATGCACAGAAGACTATGTGATCTGTTTCAAGGTCACAGTATCTGTAGTTCAGGGTTGAACTCCTTAAACATGGGACCTTTTTACCTTGTTCTTACATCTAATGTCTATGACTGTATTTTTCCCCTTATGGTTTGAGCTTTTGTGCTGGTTCCCAGCTTTGAAGCAGTTTCCTGCCCTTCCATGGCATGATTTTTTAACTCATCCATTGAAAGCATATGGGGCTTTTCCTAGCAAGTGAGTGAATATACAAACTTGGAAAGGCATGTGAACCAGAGTTTGAATCTCAGCCAAACAATTTGTTCTGGCTTTAATCAAGATGTCTTCTTTTAACTTCAAATATAATTTTTTAAAATCCCATATCAAAACTTCTAGTGTCACACTATGAAATCAATAAATGCTACCAGTCATTCAACTCAGAAATACTTCAAAGCAGCCTGAGTGATAGCCATTATTTTATTTTTAAAAATATTCATCAAAGCCATCCAGTTAATATGAAGGCAAAATAAAACTAACAGCAACAAAGAAATGTGTCAGTTACATTTTGAACTTGTACAGTAGCACAAATCCTGCTACTACTTTTGCATTCTGAGTTTCACTTCTCCCCTTTCTATACTGAAACCTTTTAACACTCCCCTTTCCCTTGTTCTCAGCAAAACTAGTAACTTAGTTATGCAGATAGTTTTAATGTATTTAATTCATGTTATTTCACACAGTGGGTAGAGAGTACTGTGTGAGGAACCTGACCTGACTCAACAGTATACTTCCTATGTGTGCTGAAGACTCATCAACTTCAGTAGCTCTACTTTTAAAGCTAAACATGTGATTGTGGATGTTCCTGAGTGTAATGGTAGGCCTAAGCAGGCCATAATAAGCTTATAGAAGTCCTGGCTTGCCCAGACATGTTTTTCTGCTCTCCCCTCCTTCTGTTTTGGGGAGAAGCAACCTCGGGAAAGAGGACAAAGAACCTGGAGCTACTGAGTCTGAGGACTCTGGCTTGCCCAGACTTGTTTTGCATCCTCCAGTAAACAAGGTACACACAGTTGCCTTGTGCAAGCCCTGGCTTCACCTAATGTGGTCAAGCTTGGCAAAGTGCCATCCTGATTGGCTAATCAGTGTCCAAAGGCCCATTAGTTTCAGCTGTATTGATAAAAAGGGATGACCAGGTAACACAACGTGTGCTCTGCTGCTGTATTCATGTGCTGCTGCTGTTGCCTCATTGCATCTTGAACTGCCTGGAACTCCACAACCAGGAACAACCTCTAAATGCCTGCAGGCAATCGGCCTGCATAGCCAGTGTGACATTGTGCCAAGCCTGCACATGGCATTGCATCCTGCCTGCCCCTCTGCAAGGCTTCTTCTGAATTGGGAGTCAAGAGGAACCAGGTCAGAGCCTGTGCCAGACTCCCAACTTCCTGAGAAAAGAACCTGGGAAAACTGCAGAGCCTCTAACAGCTTCGAGACCACCGACAGCAACCCTGCCACATTTTTGGGCACTGTCTGATAATATTTTGTGAGCAAATACTTAAAACCTCTTGCAATCACTAATTGCCTTCTGCCATAAGCAGAAAGGAGCTTCCTGTGTCCATCTAGTGGATAAGCAGGATAATTAACTGCAAGCGGCATATTGACCGCAAACCCTGCTCTGCCACTAAAATGTTTGCATTTACTGCTTACCTCTTAAAATGTTCCAGTTTTGCCTGTTCCCTGTGTGTATGAATTTCCAAACTGTGTTTTTTGAACCTTGTAAATAAGTTTTCTGGCAAGAGTTAATGTTAATAAACAATTTTCATTGTCATTAACAATTTTTGCCTGGATATCAAAATTAATATCAATTATTAATTTTGCATCATTCATAACACTAAGAGTCATACAGTTTTAGTACATAAATATTTCAATGGAAAATTAATGGAAGTGTTTAGGAATGAAGTTCCAAGGTAAACCAGAGTTTTGAGTTTTTGTCCATTTATTATAGCAACCTCTACCCAATTTTACTCTGTACTATAATGGTACTTAAATTTATGTAGCAAAGGTATTTTTGACTGTAAAGGTTTTTGCAAGTGTTTATTTTTAAATACCCATTATCACAATTTCTAGAATCAGTAACAAGAATTTGTGCTGTGTCTATTTTACAGTAGATAAATCTGAATTTTGGTAGATTCAGATCATTGGAATTTATTTTATACTTCTGAAGACAGGTAACTAGCAGGGAGTGTCCCATCTGTATGCAACTTTGGATGAAATTATCTCACCTTGCTTTAGATGTTTACAGCATAGGCACTTGGTTTAGTTTTCCTGGGCGCTCTCAGAATCAGTAGAGCAAGATCAGCACTTTCAAGTGTGTCAATCTTCTGATTAGTTTTAGGCATTGATTTTAGGCAGAAATGAATCATGTTGTAAAGTGCCTTTTCTTGCTATTGACTATAAAAATGTTTAGGGCTGAGATTCACTCACACCTTTTTCTTTTATTTGAGGTGGCCTGATATATCTCCTGGGACACCAGCTGCTGCCCCAGTGCAAATCTCTCAAAGATCCTGTGTCCTGTGGGCATAGCTTGGATGCCCAGGGTGGGGGTCCAAGATGTAAAAAAGGCCTCTTTTTAGGTGACTGAATCCCTGCCAGATGACAGGTGCTACCTCGAGGTCATGTGGAGCCTATGAAGTGGACCCATAAGAAAATGGAGCATATTCAGAATCTGGAATGTTTAGCATGAACAAAACCTGAGAACATATTCAGGGGGTGGGGGGAAAAGTGGGAGCAAGTAATTTTTTTTTAAATGTTGAAGTTTGACATCAGATCTCAGCTGCTGGAGAATTTAGACAAAGAATATTCAAGGTCAGGACTTCTGTTGCACACTGTGTTTAAAAGGAATAAAACTAAATTGGAGAAAATTGTGTTAGAGGCAAGTGAGGCCCTGATACTCAGCTTTGCCCATAGAGAAGCAGTGAGAAAAGGCAGAGTGAGACTAATTAGTCAGTTCTCTCCTTGTGTCTCCTCATGCAGGGCAATAACACAACATGACCGTATCTTGCTGTTCCATTATTGCCTCTGCTCTGCTGAGTTCTCTTGGCTTCTCCACTGTCAGGAGTTCAGTGGCAGAAAGCAAGGCCTCCCTTGGTGACCCATCAGAGAGCAGACTCTGTTTCCTGTGCACACCTATGTGCCAGCAGATTGGTACAGCTTGTGCAATTACCCACAGATTTGTCTATTGCACAATGGTGGTGTAAGCTGCTTTGTAGGTTGTGGTTCCCCCTGCAGCCCAGGGCCTGGCCACTACTGGGAGCCACTAGCCTTGTCCTTGTCTTGTGCCAGTGGCAGGTGTCCTCCCATAAGTCTCCTTAGACACTGCTTTTCATGGCCAATTACTGGTGCCCAGCGTGCCGGGCTCTGCCCCAGTTTCAACATCACTTCTGGGCCTTCTGCAGACCCAATGCCTGTCTGTAGCTCAATTTCAATTTATGCTTGTCTAAGATGCACTTCTGTCCCACTCTGCCTTCTCCTCTGACAGGTTTATCTTGATGAGTAGGAGACATGTAGGGTTGCTTACATAGTTTCTGTGTCGTGGTCTGCAGATGCCAGCTTTCACCTTCTCGTATGTGTTTGTCAATGAGTCTCTTACAAGATGATGGATATCTTTAGGTCTGCACATTCTTAAAACAAGAAAGATAATGTAAATCAAGTGCAGAGTAAATCCACTCACCTGATATGGAAAATGGAGATGGCAAAGAATTATTTTAAACAAGAAGAGGAGAGGGAGAACTTTCAGAGCTGTTTCCAAAGTAGTCTTGTTCATCCCAGAAAGTCTACCCACAGCTAATGTTCCCAACATCATCTCTGGCTAGAAAAAAAAAAAACCAAAAAACTAATGCAAGGGATGCTTCAGCAGGCACTGGTGAGCTCCAGGAGAGGCTGTCATCTCAGGTCTGGCAAGCAGATTTACCTTCAGTTTCTCAAAAAGTGTCTGCCCTTTGTTTGACTGAACTTTTTTCTAACCATGAGTTCTAACTGCTTTGTAGTTTTAATTCATTGTTCAGTCCTGCTCTTTTGGGGAATTTATGAACTCTTTGATGCTGTCTTCTCCTTACAAAAAGGATTTAAGAGTGGGACATTCTATAATGGTATGTGCAGTTGGCACAGTAACCAGTAAATAGGATGGTTTTTGCTAGCTACATGATTTGTGGTATGTTTCACCTTCCATCTTCCATATTGTAATTATTTCAGCATCTCTGTCCTTCTTGTCCATTATACTACCTTCACCAGCAGCATGGAAGTGAGCATGCTGTATACAAGTATCACATGTGTTCCAGCTGCTTTCTGCACCTGAGACCAGGACATGGTACTGGGAGAGCAGGAGGTGGGGAGANTTGTACCAGCTGCTGGGGTGTTTTGGCCATGGTGAGGGCAGTGTATCTTTGCCAGCAGGCAGAGTGGATCCTCAGGGAGAATATGAGAGTTAGGCTCACATCCATCTTACGCTGAATGTTAGGAAAAAATCTTCACAGAAAGAGTGATTTGCCATTGGAATGGTCTCCTCGGAAGGTGGCAGAGTCACCGTCCCTGGAAGTGTTTGAAAAGAGACTGGATGTGACATTTGGTGCCATGGTTTAGTTGACTAGATGGTGTTGGGTGATAGGTTGGACTTTATGATCTCAAAGGTCTTTTCTGACGTGATGAATTTTGTTGTTCTGTGAGTTTACATGCAGGACTTTGCTGACACTGGAGTATTAGTGCAGGAAGTGATGCTTGCCTGTAAGGGGTAGTTGAGAGCATGAGATGGCAATTTAATACATACAAGGGAAGTCTGAGCAGGTTTTAGGTAGGTTTTGGAAAGTTTGGAGGTACCTGTTAGTTGCAGTATGGGGGAAATTTGATTGGTAGCCTTTGGCCAAGGGGCAGCCAGGACAGGACACTCCAGGAGGGAGAGGGGCTTCTGAAACCCCTGGTGCTTGCCTGATACAGGTGGGAAACACAAAAGTGACTTTGAGGGATGGGATCCCTGGTCTGACCACCCAATCAGGCTCAGGCTCAGGGGCCAAGGGTGATAGCAGGGCAGGGGAGTGTGTAGTGGGGCTGAGGGGATGTGACACACTGAGGCAGCAGGGACAGGGCTGCCATTGGGGCCAGAACGTGTGAGGAGGCAGCTGCAGCTGCCCTGCCTCAGGGGGATTTGGCAGGAAATGCTGAGGTGTCTCAGGGAGTGAACAGCACCTGGGGGGTTTTGGTGGAAAACACTGACTGACTGTACCTCTGGGAGGGGACAGTGAGGTAGGAGTCTTGAAGCACATCAGATGTTCCAAGAGTGTGTTCTGAGCTGAATATGATGAGGTAGCACATCCTGGTAAAGCTGGGGAGAGTGTCTTCCTGGTATGTCCACAGGCTTGATGGTTAACTGTTCTTGGAGATAGGGACACTGAGGTTGCTAATCCTACTTTAAATGTTTCTTTCTCTTTTCTGTTGCACCTGACTGTCAGGGAAGGAAATAGACAAGGGAAGAAAATAGGATCATCCTACACCACAACACAGTAACCACTTACTACTCAGTGTCACAGAACTGAAAAACTGTTTCTGTCTTGGCCTTCAACAGCTTCTGTTTGTAAAGTTGTTTTGGTGAGGCAAGTGTACTTTTGTCAGCTGTTGCTGTAGGGTAGGCTTCTAAGGAGAATGTTAAATTTTTGATGCAGGAACTGACTGATGATGTAATTGGGGGGGGGGGGA
>VWZE01003738.1:92434-137939 GCA_013396675.1 Eubucco bourcierii
TTTTTTTTAAATTAATTAATGGTTTTGTTTTACTTTATTTTTTATGTGGTTGTGTCCAGCAGTCCGTCTCTTTGAAATGCACGTGGGTGCAACCTCCGGTACCCGATGCGGGCTCGCAGCTCTCTTACATACTCAATCCACACAGGTGTGCACTTTCATCAGTTTTCAGCGGCACAGTGTCACTGCTGTTTGTCCCTGGGTTAATTTCAGCTATCGTTCTCATGCACCGCGTTTCTTTTGCCGCTCAAAAGCGCTTCTGTCCTAATCCTCTGACAATATCCCTTGTTCGAAGAGTGAGATATCATGTGGTAAAGTTTTATACATTTAACATTCACTTTATATGTGAGCAGAATAAGTAACTGCTTTTCCTTACCCTTTTTTTTTTTTTTTTTTNTTTGTAGAGAGAAGCTGAAGTTTGAACCATCTTCCCATGGCATCTGACTTTTTTGAGGAGGAGGTAAGGTTAATGTCATGTAAAATTACCCTTTTTATTTCTGATGTTTTACTAATCTTGCTTCTGTAGGCATACATCTTGGAAACTGGTGAGTTCATGCATACTTTCATGTATTGCAACATAATACCAGAGCTGATTAATAAACGGTAGTGATAGGACTGTTATGCCAGCATGACTGTAAATGCCTATCAAACCGACATTCTCACTGTATTATGCCACTATTATAGTCTTTGCAGTTTTAAAAGAATGGGAGATAATTCTTCAAGATTTTGAAACATTTAATTTATAGTTCTATTGCTGTGGTTGTCACCTTCACTTATATCAGATTCGAGACCCATTTCTTAAGGATGTCTCTATTTTCTGCTTTATTTGCACATTGATAGCTTACTGAATGACTAGTCACAGCAACTGCTTCCTCTGGTAGAAGCATATTAAAATGTGAAAGCCTAAGACTAATCTTTGCAGAACTTTCCAGCTCTTTGATTAAAGAGAAATAAGTTTGTTTCAAGACTATTGTTTATGTAGTTCTATCAGTTCTATTAGCAAATGTTGGGCTTCATACATTTGCTGTTTCCCTTCGTTTTTACTGAAGATATATGTGTTTGGAAGTATGGATAAGTTTTTGGTACCAGTTATATGTCTGGTTTGCAGTTGCTAGTGGAATGATGTAAGTGTAATTTATAATGAAATTTTGTTCTTTATATATTTCTGTCCTAATTTATTGGAAACTAAGCAGTTTATGCAATAGAAGAAATATTTACCATTCACTTCTTTTTTTACAGGCTGGCTGTGTGCTCTTCACTTTATTTAAATTAAGGCTTGTGAATTTAAATTCAGCTTGTATCAGTAAATAGTTAAACTTGCCATTTTTATAGCCTTCAGTAGACTGATGGACTGGTCCCACAAAACTGTGTAAAGTAGTCTTTGTTTACTTCAGTAGTCGGAGTCCAATATGGTTTTTGGCATAAGGAGAGCTTGGGTTTGAGTTGAGTGCATGAAATGTGGTCACTCAAAATGCAGCAGTATTTGAACCTATGTATTTTATTTTTCTGCATTCCTTTCATTTACATAATTTCTCTTAGAGTGTTCAAAATAGCTTAATAAATCAGTGCATGAACATATAATAGGGGTCAACCATGAATATTTTCTTTCCATGAGGGGCAAAAGAGGCAAAATGATCTTGAAAATAACAGCAAACTGGATTTTAAAAGTGGAGCCCTCAGTAGACTCTTAACTGTAAGTGGTTTGGTTGCAGGTGGCTTGTAGTGGATGGAGTTAAATTTGAGTATCTTGGATATGATACACTTTAATTACTTTAATAGCTACTTTCTGTGGAAACTTTAAAATGTAACGATCCTGCTTTTATTGCAGTCTTTAAAGATCTAATCGTTTTTGTGTGTGTCTTAGATGTAAAACTTAGTGGAAGGAGAGGCAACAGATTGGTTCTGTCAGACGGTTTTGTTGGGTTTTTTTGAGGGTACTTAAAAGATTATGATGGATAAGGCTGTCTTGCCAAGGAATGCCGACACAGGTGTTCATCATTATCTTAATTAAGATCCTGAGAAAATGTCATCTTTCGGTATGAATTATGAAGGGAGATGCATTAGGAGATCATTTCGACTGGTTTGTTCTTTTCACAGGGGTAGATGATGAGGAGGCTGTTTTCTCAAAACCTTTTTGATACTGCTTTATAGGAGTACCTGACCTTAGACACTTACTGAGTAATCTGTTTCTCCACTTCGGTGTGTGACTGTATTACCAAGAGATCTGTATGTCATCCTCTTTTAAACTCCCCACATAATGACAACAGAAATAATATTCTCCTCACAGATGCTCTGTTTTGTTTAAATCTGGCCCTATAAGCAAAACATTAAAACTCATAGGTGGCGGAGGTGCTGCTGGAAATATCTGTGGAGCAATGTTTTATACAGTGCATTTTAAAATATTAATAACTCATGCTGATAGCAGCAAAATAAATACATGTGAATATTTATCCTTCTAATTAAGCAATGACAAAAAGAAGTTCAACTTTTCTCACCTTTCACCAGCTTGGAAGTAAAACTAGTTAGTGTGCCAAGAGGAGGGAGGGACTTGTGTTTTTCTGTGTTAAATCAATGCATTATTAGGTGAGCAAGAAGTAAAACAATGCATCTGAAATATTGACCAAGGCATCGGCAGTAAAACTTAGGGGTGCTTTCCTGCAGATACTGTTACTGCTGGCTTCCTCAGGATGAAGTTACAGGGTCAGTACTTGCTCTGAAAGTGCTGGTGTTTGGTGTCTCTTAGCCTAGGGGAATGATCTCGGAAAGAGCTCAGCAAGACACCCTGAACTTCTCTGTTGTTTCTTCTCCCTGCGCTTTGCCCGAGACTCTACTTATTAGCACTTTATGTGTTTGTGGTCCAAGCCTGAGGTGTAAACTCGTGAACATCTACAATAATTCTCATTTTATGTGCTCAGAGTTGACTATCAGGTAGCTTTGTTAAACTTTTGTTTTTCTCAGCAAACCTTTCTATGTAAAACCACTTTTTCTCTGCTTAAATAAGCTTTATGATCAGTTTCAGACCTTTTTTGAACTGCATCACCAAACCTGGTTAGTCTGAAATAAAACCATACACACAAGTGCAGCTGGCAGCCTTTTAAGCACGTAGTTATTGTATTGCACATGTAACTCAAAAGATCTTGACAGTATCATGGGAGAACCTGAAACTACATTTCAGTTTCCTTGAAGTTTCCTGTAATTAACTTAAATAACATGATTTGCTTGAATTTGTTGCCATAATATGGACTAAGTTAAGAATGTCTTTAGAGTTTATTTTACTTACAGTTCTATGAGCACATGCAGAAAATAGGCTCTCCTAATGCTTAACTTTAGTGGAAAAAAAGAAAAGCTGCTTTCTTTCATGTCTGAACAAGTTTTTCACTTTAAAGGAAGCCACATCTACTGGTAGTTGGTTCCTTACTGTTAAAGAAGGGTGGCTGTGGCTCCCTGTGCTGTTTTATGGGACGAATATGCCTGTAGCTTTCTATACAGTGGCAAAAATTTCCTTTTGACCACAGGTGCTGCAGTGTGGTGGAAGCTCCTGTAGCTGGAATCTGGCTTCCAGTGTGGGTGTTGGAGGTAGGCGACTTTAATAGCGGTGTTATGTTCAAATGGGTTTGTGGTTTGTCTGCGTTACAGATAGATTTGCAGTCCATAGGACCAGTATTTGCAAGAGCTTGACATTGCCTTTCTGAGGAGGGGCATAGAATGCCTTTCTAGCCTTATACCCAAAGAATTCTCTCTAACAGTTCACAATTTCTGAGTTTTATTATTAGAGCTTTTTTGTTTTTCTTAATGTGGATAATGCAGATGTGATTACTGAAACTGTTTTCTGCATCTTAAAGTTAATGTAACTGTAGAGACAATTTTTCTTAAATACTTTTTTTTTTTTTAATGTTAGCATCACTGAGGTGGTAAAAAAAAAACACCAACTGGACATTTCAAAGTGCATGTGGATCATCATAACAGAGAGTTTACTATACTAATAAACCTGTGAATAATCACTCTCCTAATCTTCCCAAAGGAGATGCATCATCCTGAGCTCTCTTTCAATTTTTCACTAGCAGAGCAAAAGCTCACATTTTCTTTTTGCAAGCACATCTTTTCCACAGCATTTTGCAGACCAAGAACCCAGCATTTACTTCTGAAAAATTCTCTGTTGACATCTACAGAACTTTTCATGCCCTTCAGATTTGATTTTGTATAGAATAATGCATGGTGTAGTATGGAGGTTCTCTGTTTTCAATTAAGCTGTATTAGGTAACTATGCTCTTCTTTCATATCCCGTAGCAAAGTATCAATATCCAAATGGCGATGTGCTGGGATAAAGTGGCTACAGGCTTGGCTGCTACTGTAAAGCCAAGAACTCTTATCATTTTAGCCTGTGTGATAAATAAAACTGAGATGGTGACTTTTGGCATATTGGAGTTGCACTAAATAATGCTACAGTACTGTTTATTAGTGGTTTCATTGGATAATATGCAGCTATAAAACCCACTTGAAGCTTTTATTAAAAATACTCTGTCATTACAGAAAGGTGCCTTCAACTTCTTTATGATATTGATGGTGCAAGAAATACTTTGTACTAATTTCCTAGATGTTGTCTAGGGAGGGCCTTAACCCTCTCCCAGCTTCTGTAGGCATTAGATTCTGTGAATATCTCCTGGGAAGAGGACACCTCTGTAGAGCCTGTGTTTCAAAAATTATTTTTATGTTTGTTTGGTTTGGGTTTTTGTTTTGTTTGTTTCTTTTGTCCTTCTTTGTTTTTTCTGAAGTTTATTTCAGTATTTAGTTTCTGTATTTAATTTCTTAGACCGTTGTCCATTTGAGCAGAAGCAAGTTATTAGCACTCTTACCGATTCATTAGCTAAATGCCATTAAATTTCCATATTCCACAGGCCTTTGATTTCCATAGGCACCTGTTTGTGGTGAAAAAACGCAGAACTGAGGACATCCAGTGGGATGTGGTCATGACATAGCATCTGTGGGATTTAACAAACATGCTGGATTGAAGGGTGGGGAAACCTTTGCATTGCTCAGTCTGTCCTTGATTGCAAGGGAAACCTGTCTAAATTAGAGACACGTACTATCTTTTTGTTCCATTTCCCTGTTCTCTATATGTTCTTCTTTTTTTTGGCTTTTATAGAATGCACCCAAGAGCAGAAGCAGTAAAATCCATCAGTCCATCGTGCTCTGTACCTGTCTAAGTACAGCAACAGTCCTCACATAAAGCAGAATGCATCTGGGCTTGCAGCTCTTTTATGCACTTCAAGCGATATTCCGAGGTAATGGTAAGTAATTTGCTTTGTGTATGTTCCGATTCATTAAGCGAGGCCTTACAATAATGGCACTTTACTTTGTGGCACTGGGTTCTGTCTCTAACATAATGCAGCGTTAACGTTTCCAGATACACCAGCTTTAGTTCCTGTTTCTGTAAAAAAGATCATCTGGTGCAGATGACAAGCATTATCACAAGTATGTTCTTTTTCTTCTTTATGTTTTTGTCCTCTCTAGATGAGCTCATTGAGACTGGTCTAAACAACACTAAAGAAATGAAGAACATAACTGAAAGGCAGGAGCAGGATTCTTCTTTCCATAACGCTCCAAACATGAAGGCTTTGTGAACACATAGGTTGGTAAATAAGCTCATTAGATAAAATATTAATAATAGTCTAATATCTGTAACATTTTATTGTGTAATATTGCACTACTTTCTTGTTTGGTGATCATGCAGAACTGCATTAAATAAATTAACATATACTTGTGTCTTAAATGAACATCATGAGTGAGAGCAGTAAATTGAGAAAGTGAGTGCTAGAGAAAATACTTCTAGCTTTTGTGAAGTCTTTTCTTTTTACAGCTCTTCCCATAACCTGTAGTTCTTTTGTTTCTTGAGAGAGATGGGATGAAGAAAAATTCCTTTTCATTCAAGAAATTGCAGCTAGTTCAACTCCTTGACCAGAAAGACTTTACAGTCCTCTTAGTTGTTACAACATCTTAATGTTTTGTCCAGCAGAAAATAGCACTTGTAGTGCTGACCGTGGACTCTCTCTCTAAGAATCTGTGGTGCTGCAGCATGTACTGCCTTTTCTTCTTAGGGTTAGCTTGTGTTGGAGCAGTTGTGAACTGTCTGCTGTGGTGCTGCCTTCTGTGACCTCTTCAATCCAAGGATGGAATTTGTGAGTCTTTCTCTGAGAGCTCCCTCCTGAGCCCAATAGTTCTCAAATATTGCAAGAAAAGATCTGACAGTGTTGTCTGGGAGATGTGACTGACTTAATTATTATTAACATTTATTAAGTGCCTTACAATGGAGGGGAAGAGTCATTGCCTTCATTTTTACAAATGGGAGAACTGGCATGTAGGAAGAATGGATCTCTTCTATCTTCTGTGCCTCTTGACCCACCTAATGAGGTGATTGTCACCAGAAATAACAACCTGGCTCAGGGGAGAGGCGCTGAGGAGAGCTGCTGACACGTTCAGCGTGGCGCATGGCTTCTCCCTCCCAGAATGGCTAATGCAGTAAGCAGAGTCTTCCTTCTGCCTGCATCAGCTGGCCAGTGAGGAGGCTTAAACCAGCTGATGAGCCCCAGGCTCTCTTCATCCTATAGCTTCATTATAGATCTCATCCAGGGAAAAATGAGGTACTACAGCTCCTTTCTAGGAGCTACTCTTGTTTTTAGCAATTGCTCACCTTCAGCCTCCTCCTGCATCCTCCTGTAATAGAGTGGCCTTTCCCCAGGATAAGCTGATTCACTTCACAGCTGGCATTTGCAGGTTTCCTATGTTTAGTTAGCCTCTAAAGCAGTAACTGTTTGGGTTTTTTTGGGTTGTTTGTTTGTTTTTCAACTAAGACTTTAGTTTCTGGGTTTTTTTTAATAGTTTATTTTGCTTAGAAAGAGAATGTGTCCAGCTGCTACAAACAATAGCAGTTTTGATGTGTATCAATAGAGAGTTAGAGATGTGTGTTTTCTGTGTAGAAGATAAAGAGTCTTAAACCCTGCTTTAAAGGAAAGCAAACCTTGGAGAGGTTTGCTTGATGTACAATATGCCCTATTCTTTCACTTTTAAAAACAGTATTAAGAGATTTGATTTTTTTTTCTTCTAAGAAAAGAAAAAATTTCATCTTTTTGATTGCCTTATTTTTTTCTCCTTTCTGTAGTCTCACAGTTGTGAGATAAATATTCAGAAATATGAGTTGGTAAGGTTAATGTGATTAAAATGAATATGTGATAACGGGCTCTGCACATTAAAGATTAAGAGCTCAAATTATAGACTCCTGGGTGAAACACTCCATGAGCATTTTTGAATTCTGTTTTTGCAGGGAACGCAGGCTTAGACCCAGGATTGCAGTTGCACAATAATTTCATCCTGTCTGCTGCTTTTTGGTTGTGACTGCTCTGCACAGAAGTCTCTCTCTGAATGCTGTAGTATCAGGGTGAAAATGTAGTCCAGGGTGAGGTGGGAAGACAAATGAGGAAATAATTTCAGTCTGAACGTTAGCGTTACTCTATAAAAATAGATTAGTTTTACACAAATTATTCACTTTACAAAGATCAGTTTACAGCATTTTGACTGCACAGTAGTTAATTCTTTATGTATAAATTGATCTTTTATACAAATGTAATTCCATATACAACAGTTAATCTCTCTGAGTGCAAGTTGAAAATATATTATCAATTAATTTATTTAGGTTATGACTTTTCTTCCCATGTATTCTGCAGTGGTTAGCTACACCAAAGTTGAGTTGGTGTGTACTTAGTGAAAATTAGAAGTGAAATTTAATATGTGAAAGACAAAGAAGCATCGAAGTCCTTACTGCTCTTAACAAAACAAAGGTACCTCAGACAATTTTTCTTTTCTTGATCTCTTGGGAATTTGGTGTGTAATTCTGTTTTGAGCCATTTGGAGTGATTGAAATTTTAAAACATTTTAGAGGTAGTACCAGATATCAGCTTTCTTGAAGCCTACTTCTGTTTTAAAATGCTTTGCATTTTGAGAGGCTGGTTTATAGGTGGTCTTCCACTGAGGAAAGGGAAGCATCATGGACTCTGGTGGAGGGACAAGTCTAGCTGTTGTATCTGTGAAATTTGCTAATGTTGCAACCCTTTAAATAAAGTCCTTGTTTACATAACAGCAATGGCATTTCTCCCTCTCTTCCTTGTGGTTTTGTCCAGCTAGATGTTACGAGTGGCAGTTGCAGTGACTGCTAAGTGTTTAAATGATGACACTATTATGTGAAATGATTTTGAAATGAGAGATTCCAGCCAAGAATTACATCTGCTCTCATCTCCTTCAAATCAGACTCTCTGGCTGTGCAGATTATGATTGATTTGTTTGTGACAGATTGCAGGAAACAGTCATTGATTTTTCAATATTTTACCTTAAAATTATTTACAGTTGTAACCAAGGGGAGGTATTTCCATGGGCTGTCAGCCCCTGAAAGACTGGGATAATATTCCCTGCTCCCTGACAAGACAAATTACCCGTAATGAGTGCAGTAGCTGAAGGGTATACTTTTATTTTAAAATATGTCAATAACCCCAGTGACTAAACGAATATTGATTCAGCATAATGAAGCCTGAGTAATGTGAAAATGAGCTCTTCAAGGAGCATGGTAAAGACTTTCTTTTCAGCTTGTAGCAAGAAGCTTTTCATTCTTTACTGTTAGGTAGTTGAAACGTGCAGTCTTAGACAAGTCATTCTTAAACAGCAGAAATATGTGGAATAATGCAACAAAGGAACTTAGGTTTTCTTCTTTTTCTTTCTTCAGTGCATTTCAGCAGATCAGATGTATAGAGAGAAAAATGCAAGCTATCCAGGGTAGAGATAGAATTACTATTGGTGTTAATGCCTTTTGCAATAATATTCTTCAGCCTGCCTAATGGCATTTAAAAAATGGATTCCACATATATAGGCATGGAAATGTATCTAAATAAACTGTAGATTTAATTTCATATTATTGACTTCTTGGACATATTGATGTGTGTTCTGTGTGATCAGTCTAATATTCTTGGCCTTTAACAATTGAGAAGAACTGGTTTATGAGAACCCAGATATGCTGTGCTTCAAAACTTAGTTACCATAGTGCACATTTTTCTTGCCTGTGCCTTGTAACCTGCATGTTTCTTACCAAATGAGAATTCTCAAGCAGTAATTCATTTAAATTACAGTAATTTATGCAGTGCCATAGGTGTGGTGTGGAAAAGCATCTAATAGATTAATACGGATGTACTTCAGTTGCTCAGGGTAAGGATTATATTAAAGACCATGTTGAGGTACAATTTTTTTAACATTAAAAATATCAAACACTAGAAAACCCTGTAATCTGAAAGAATCAATTTGTCATTTGTATTCAAGAGCATTATGCAACGCTGGGAAGGCTCTGCAAAAGGCTCTGGGTTCGAATAACTGTGTAGTCCAGACACAACACAAAAAGATACTTTCTTGAGGTGTTTTGTGTGTAGTGTGTCAGTTAAGAGATAATGTCATAGCCAGAAGCATTTAGTGCACACGTTTGGGCATGAAGGTGACTTTCCTTATTTTCTGAGGACTGACTTCAATTGCATCCAACTAGCTTATGAAAATCTTAAGAATGATGTTTTCTTGTCAGGACACAGGTGATTTCCACCCCCCTCCACTGTCATTCCTTTAGCAGCACAATAAAAAGGTATTTTGAGAACCTGTTGCACTGAGAATGAAATGGCAGCCCTGGAACATGAGAGATGTTCTTGTTTTTAATTTGTTAATTTTCAGAAAGATGTGATGTACAGTTGAGGGGGTCACAGCTGCAAATACATGTAGTTTTGAGAGGGTTTGTGTACAGCACATGGGATTTGCAAGATCCTGGGAAATCTTCAATGGCGAGGGAGTAATAACCTCAAATTTGAGAGAATTTGGGGTGCTGGAAATGAAAATTCAGCAAGTCAGGTTTAACTGCTTAGTGGTATCCTACACATTCCAAGCTCTTCTCCTTCTCTCTTTGTTTCTGCGCCTTTTTCTTTCTCTGGCCAACAGCAGGAGAGGGGAAGGGAAGGTCGTCTTTCAGTAGCTTTCCCACAGTAGTGAGGAAGAGGGAGGCTGTTCAGGGCTGGGTGCCAGTTCTGATGCAGACTAAAGGGCAATTAAATGTTTGCTTAAACTACATCACCTTTTCCTGAATAACACCTCGTGAGCTCAGTGATACCAAACTGAATGAAAGGAGACACTGCTGGAGGTACTGCTGACAGCTAAACTGAAGTGGGCTCTGCTTGCATGCTGTTGGCTTGTTTCATTTGCAAGACAGGTAACATCTCTTGCTTTGCTGCCTTGCCCAAAGACAAGTTTGCTTATTAAATGCTTACTGCCTGACATTCTGGTTCAGACCTGAACTGCACACTTGACGCATTCTTGGCTGCAGGAAGCTGACAAATGGCTCACAAGCTTTGTGTGTGACACCGGAGATTTCTGGTTATGGTACTTTGTAAACTCTTGTTATTCACATATCTCTTTTTAGTGTTGAAACTACAACAATTGCTAGTCCACTTTCAGATGACTATGAAGGAGGGAAAAAAACCCGAAAACACAACAACTGAATAACAATCCCAGATCGTTAATCAGTTGAAGTTCTTGTGACATTTAAGATCTCTCGGGAGCAAACATAAACCCAATTGCTGTTGTTAGGTAAAAGTAAAAACAGAAAACACTGAAATGAAGGCCACAGGTAAGAACAAAGTAATCTCCTTTGTAACAGAGGAGAGGCTGCTGGTAAATGTGTGTTTAGGGATTGTGTCCCTTGACTCTTTGGGTCTTACAGATTTTGACCCATTTCAGTTCATTTCAGGCCTGACATGATGGAGTCTTAGTATGTTATTGTAGTAAGGTGGTGCAGTGTTAGTAGTGTGGTGTCATCTAGCATTTTAGATCTCTATACCTATTTAGTTGTTGCATTCCACTATGAATATTGGCAAGCAAAAGCAATGATTGATTTATTTTTCTTTCTTTAAGTTTTAGTTTTTCCTGTTTTTCTTTTTTGGGGTTTTTTTGTGGTTTTTTTTTTTTTTTCTGCCTGTACGTTCTCTGCTTTGCAAATGACCTATGGACTTATTTCAGTTGATGGAAGGTATGTGAGAGGAGAGAGCATGGAAATGGAGGTGATGGAAATCATGCTTATTGGCTAAACCTCCTCCCCCTACATTTGTTTGTTTGAAATGCAAGAACTAATGTATGATGTAACCTGCATCAGAGCAGTCTGTAAGTGGGCAGACAGTGCTATGTAGAATTTGCTAATCAAAATGTCATGGTTAGTTGAAACCAATTCTTTGTGGCCTAAACTACACATGTTGAAGCTGTTGTTTTCTTTTGTTTCAATTTATGAGCAAATAATTGCTTTTATCAAAAGCAATTCTGCATATGCAGAATATTCACATATTCTTGAAATATCTAAATATGTTGTTCTAAAAGCTTTCACTGACTTGAGTGCCAGTAGTAGTATCACATAGTTTGGTATGGTGACATATGGTTTATGGTGAACTGTTAGAGGAAGATAACCCTAAAAAAATGAGTAGGATCCAAGGTTCTTTGAGACCCTTGCCTAACTGCAGTGCTTAAAAAGGCTGAGTTAATGCACAGGTGGTGAAATCCGTGTCTGGAATTATAGAAACAAGTTGAGAAGCATTAACTGACCTGATTATTGATAATTTTCCTTTGTAAATGCTGGGAAAATATGTACTATGCTTTGCTGTGGAGTTTAAGGAGTATGCACAGCAGCCTTTTTTTGTTTTGTTAACTTACCTTTTAATACGAAGTGTCATTCCCAAAATGAAATCATGTCCTTGGGCTGGTGGCAACAGCTGGAGTTGAAGAATTTATAAATAATTCAGAGAGGAGTAAAGGGTAGGGATTTTTTTTTTTTTTTGGTCATTTGAATCTTTATTATGTGCACACATTTCATTTTAGCTATGGCATTGGGTATGATGATTGCACTGACCTCTCATATTTATTTTGACATCACTTTGAAGGACCATATGCTCTGTCCTTACCATGAAAAAGAAAGGATGCAACTACTTTCTTGTAGAGATGAAGATGCTTGCTTCCTGTTGTCACATGAGTTCCTGTACTGCAGCTGTACATCTAAAGAATGTGTGGCTGTTCCACTGGTGCAGTAACTAAACAGCAGTATAGTCTAGCAAAAGGTGGGGAAAAGGGCAAAACCCATTTGCATCGAGGTGTATGGCAATAAATACTCAGCTGTCATGAAAGCCAGTTGGTGTGAGGAACCTGGCACATGGAAGATAGAAAAAGCCAGCTAGAAACATGCCAAGGTGGAGATGTGCCATGGAGGCTTTTATGTGGGAATACATTTAATTACTTTGTGTGTTGGAAGTGGGGTTGCCATGCACAGAACCTTCCAGGGATGCATAGAAGTAAGTCTGTTTATGCAAAGCTCAGGTCTTTGCCCAGTCCATGCCCTCCTTTCCCTAGAGGAACTGTTGGGTGGTGGTTTGGGGGAAAACTTTACACAGTTAGTTGTAGCTTTCCCCTTTGTTAATTCTGTTCTAACTGTTGTGTCTGGCCCTCACTTATTTTGTGAGTGTGTTTCTGTGCACAAGTGCTACGTTTTCCAGAAGTTACAGATAAATCTGCCATGTTTCCAGAAGTTCAACCATGTCTCACAAGTAATGAACTGTGCTGATAACAAGTAATGTCTGATTCCTGCTGGCTAATGCACTGAACTGGTATTCTTAGTTGGCGGACAACAGGACCTTTGTATGCATTATTAACATGATAAGATGCAACCACTACAATATTTCCATGGCACAAGGTGTAACTATAGCAGTGAGTGGTGATATGTGCGGAGTAGATGGTCTGTTGTGCTCATGCCAGTGGCAGAAGGAAGCCAATTAAGTGCAGGGTGGTGAAATGCAGTAACTAGAAGCCATGAATGCGAATGATAACTGTATGCAAAATTGTTTCTTTTCTAGATCCTGCCATCATTGACTGAGCTTCCCTGAAATCTTCTTATCAGTTACTGCTGAGATGAGAAGGATAACAGGAAGGAGGAGTGCTTAAGTGGTTTTAATGACAGCTAATTTCATCTATTTATCAAATGACAGGTTGTTTTTTCCTCAAAACTCAATTGTTATGACTAGGTGCTTTTAGAAGTCATGTTTGTAAAATAAAACTGACAATTTTTAGGCTACAAAGAACTATTGTATCTTTCTGTACAGTGTTGTCATTATGGTAAACCACTGGAAAGTCTTTTTTTTTGAAGTAATTTAGCTTGCATACTTCATTCATTTATTTGAAAGTCTGTTGAGTGCCATGTGAAAAGTCTCTTGCTAAAGTTCTTTTATTCAGTGGAATAGCTATTCTTACAATGCTCGATTTATTATTGTCTGAATTACTGTTGCCTTAGCCTGCTGCAAATATTTTAATTTTTTTTTGTTTGTTTTTTTAGTAAGTCTTAAACACATAAGGCATGAATGAGGATTTGTCCCCTTCCTGTTTTGATTAGCATATTTTTCCTTTTGGTGAAAGTGTCTTCAGTTTTCAGAGTGACAGCATTACAAAGAAAGGTGCTTTGCTTCCCCCTCCCCCCCCCCCCCCCCCCTTTTTTTTTTTTTTCAACAAAAAACGTCTTTTGGGGGGTGAATTTTTTTTTTTTTTTTTTTTTTTTTAATATGTACACTGCCAAGATGCAATTACAGGAAGGAGAGACAGAAGCTGTTGGGAATGTCATGTTATGCCAAATTAAGAATTATTAGCTCTTACTTTCTCTGCAGTCTCTTTGACTAGAACTCGGCCTACTGCGTCTGGCTTATACTTTGACTCTGGTGGAACTAATGTGTCCTTGGAGTAACATTTTTAGAGTAACTTCAGATTTGTGTTTTTTCACAAGTCTGCTTTAAACTGCTGGGATTAACTTCAGAGAAGGCAAGAGATACAGCCTCCTTTGTCAGCAGCTATGCTGGTTAAAGGAAGAGGCTTCATGCACGCTTGCTTGCTCTCTCTCGGAGGTTACTGCCTCTGCTAGGGAAGTGAACTCAGCTGTTTCCCTGAGCACACCCAGGCTTATTTCAGCCAAAGTTAATTATGTTATCAATTGCTAGTTAACTAGCACTCTAGGTTGTTTTGATGAAAGGGCAGGAAATGCACAGACAGCATATCTGGGAAGGTTGGTATGTTGACAAGAGGGTTTTTGAGCTGCTGATGGTGTAGTCTTTTCATCAACTGCAGTTATATCTCTAAGATTGGTTAAAATGAGATGTGGTAGAAAGCTATGCAGTTCTGTTGTGTGTAATACTCACATTTTGGGGACATACTGGATAATATAAGACAAATCTGTGCTCTTGGACTTAAGTCCTTGTGCATGCCAGTGTGAGCAGAGCAAGATTGTGTGTGTGTACATGACAGGACATCTACTTGAGGAAAATGTGTCTGATCAAGGTGCATGAATCATGCAAATGTTTCCATCATCTAGAGAACGTACCATTGTGCTTTACTCATCAAAGAGGCTACCTTAACCAAGGGGTGCTTCAGGAAAACTGTTTTTGACACATGATGCTCTGAGCTGCCTTTAGTGAAAAGGGGAGAACATCTGCAGCAGGAGAGGGCCACCAAGCCACTGCTGCTTTTCTGTCTAGTGTCGCATCAGTACATGCTGGAATGAGTCTGGTGAGGCATCCAGGTGTGCCAAAATGAGAGCAGTATGGATGATCTGTAAGGCATACTGAGGAAAAACAGTGCACTGAACAGCTCCTTTAGCACTGACCTTTCTTGCCAGAAGGCTGTGGAGTGTAGGTACTGTTCCACAGGTGACTTGGACATACAAAGAACAACGGGATTTTGGGTCTGTCAGGAACCCGAGAACAGCAGCTCTGCTTGTATCTCCTCTTGGGCCACTGCTAGATGAAAGGAACTTGGGTCAGTCACAGAAATGACAGAACCTCCACCTCAGCTAGTATTGCATCAGTGTCTTTCAACTGACACTGTACTAGAGAATGAGGAAGTATGTACTAGCCTCTCATGTGCTGTATGTGAGGGAAGAAAGTAATGTGTATCTGGAAAGGAACTGGCTTGTAAGGGGAAGGTGCTGCTTTGCAGGCAAAGAAGCGCCTGCCCTGTCTGGTTTGTCCTCAGCAGCACTACATATCACAGTGTCTTCAGACTGGAACCTGCATCTGCTGTTCTCTGAAAGAGTGGTGTGAAGAAATGATGCGTGGTGGGTCTTAAGTTTACAATGAGATTTGGAAATGTGTGCAAACTTAGAAGATGCTAATATTATAGAATTTTATGTTTTTTAAAAAGTAGATACCATAGGACAGTGTGAAATCTATTGTTTTTCTGCCAAGTTCTGGGTTAACTTCAGTAGGTACTGCTATGTGTTGAGAAAACGTGCTCTTCATTCCAGCTCTTTTGTATCCTTCCTAGCCTGTACTTGCAGTGCGGTGCTTGGTGTGTGCCTAGTTCAAGGAGGAAAAACACCAACCACACAGTTTCCAAAGTCCTCACCTTGCCCCTGATCCAATCTCTGCAGCTCTGTGGTGAAGGTGGGTGCGGCTCCAGGTGTGAGAGATGCGTCGGCAGCCTGGGGTCAAGCCACGGCTGAGTTCTCAGCGTTTGTGCCAAGTTCAGAAGTGATGTACCTTCTCCAAAGGACTGTCAGATCTTTCCCCTGACCATCATTTAAGGGGAGACAGCCCATAATTCCTGCAATTCTTACATCTTAATACGAACTGTTGTAGCACTGAGGTGAACATATTTAATGAAATGCTTGTGATAGTCTAATGCTCTTTTTGCCTGCTGAAGTTGGAATACAGAGGTAAACACTGCAAAACAATGTATGTCTTTTTACAGCACTGCCATGGATATGTTACACTGATGAGTAAAATTTTATGTCCAAGCACTTAAAATGATCAAAAACTATAGTTAAGACTGTCATACTGTTTATGCAGCACTAAAAAGAAAAAATACCATTTCAGAACAGATGGATTTTTTTTTTCCTTATAAATACTCCAAATAATAAGTTGGTTTCAACTAGACTTCCTGGCTCTTCAGTGATTGCTCCATTTGGTATGAATCTATCATGATCCCAAGCATAATCATGTGTTTATTATTATTATAAACACATGATTTCTGTGTATGTTCTCCACAAATATGTTGGACAAAACATAGTTTACCTTCTTAACTGGTATTCTACGGTTACTTTCTAACTCCTTTAACTTCAGTTCAAATTGAATAAAGTGTGGATTCCTGAAGATAATCTTTACATCTGTCACATGATAGTTGACTTTACATCACTGTTTTCATGCTCCAGACATAGCAAAACATTTTCAAGGCAGTATGTGTTGACAATATACAGAGATAAGTATCAGTTAATGACAAACTCTAAAGTACAAGCTTTTAATAAGAGCAGTGAATCATTAGAAATTATTAGAAAGGGATTTTCTGCCTTTTGAATGAAGATAAATGTTATAGAGGTCTGTGCTTGAACAAATGACCATATGGGGTGTAGGAATCTTGTGGCTTTTGCTGCACCTGGGGTCTGCCTGTGTCATCTTAGATGTGCCTTTGTCTTGGAAGCGAGGAAGGGTTCGCAATGTAAGAGATACCTTCACAGCATAGCAGCTTCCACTGAAAACTTACTCAAAGTTACTTTCATTTCTCTTTAGAAAAAAAAAAAATCAGGGTGTGAGGGCACTGCTTAACAACTAATGTGCAAGGTTCCTGTCTTCTAACACTGTGCCTTTAAGATGCATTTTCATTTGGTTGCTTGGTTCTGCAAGTTGTTGCCTTTCATTGGCTTCAGGTGTTTGTTTTTTTTTTTTCCATCCATTCTCCCCCCTGCCAAATTAATGAAACAACACATGGACATTTTTTTCCAGAACAAATGTCTTTTGCAAAGTGTGTACTTCTACAGAGTGTAATGTTGCCTTGCTGCTAGAAATAATTATTAGGTTTAAAATAATCTGACAGCATCCTGCTGGGTATAAATTAGGTTTGTTCTCTGCTCAGATTAGTTAGCTGGCACCCGTTCACTAGCATGTTACAAAAAAATGATGGCAAGTTGATCGCATCCAGTTGTCTGCCTTTTTTCTTTTTAATGGGCTTTTTGTTGCTGTACTGTCACCAAGAGTGAAATAAATGTGAGCAGGTCGTACATTTCCAAGTCCTCACAGCCAGGGGAGATGATGTTGGCTCTTCCTGTACTGTGAAAAGGCTTGGAGGCATACGTGTTTGGAGAAGGGGAGAGGCTGTCTGCACATGGATTTTTGAATCCTATGCACCTTTGGTTTTGGCTAATAGGGATATACTCTGCTCTGTGGCAAGTGATATGTTACTACTGAAGTCCAAAATGCCAGGAATAATTAGCTCATGGGTTTAACTAGGTGGTGGTGTTTTTTAACTTGTATGTACTAGCCTATTTGTATGCAGAAGTACATATCTTACCTGTGAAGAATGCTGGATGAATCACAGAAAACAGAAAAAAATACTGAAATTTATATGCTAGTGTTTAAGATTTTAGAAATAACTGTGAGGTCTTTATTTCTTGGTTTACGATTGATGAGGGTTAGCGTTTTAAAAGCTTAATGCTGACTATAAGTGCTTTACAGTCAGTCACTGAGAATTATAGGCTTGGCACGACTCACGTTTTTGTCCTTCAGTATATCCATTATTGTTAGATGTTGAGTAGTCACTGCACACAGATGACTGATTTGTTTTTTTGGTTTTTTTTAACATGTTCAGAAAAATACTTGGTTAAAGCAACTGCTGGGTGAATGGGGTAATTAAAGAACTGTGCTGCTTTTATTGAAGTTGACACATGCTGCACGTTCCTTAAAACTTACTGTGTGAGCAGAATGTTTCCAGGATTTACTGAAGTCAGACACCTGCAGATACTGGGGAGCTTTTAATAGTAGCAAAGATAATTTCAAGTTTATACTGTTATGAATCTGTCTTTTAGGAATAGAGCTATTCTTGCAGTGTGTTCCTGGATTCTTTGTATTTGGTGCTTGTGTATGTTTTATGTACACACACACATGCACACAAATGCTTAACACCTGAGTACTTCTATTTGACAGTGACTGAATAGTCTATTTAGTGTTTATTTGGGGAAAAAAACCTGCTCTAATCTTAGCTGAGATACTTAATTTGCTAGGGGCCAAAAGAAAACTGTAGCTGATTGATTTAATGTTTGGGTTTTGTTTTTTGTTTGGTGTGTTTTTTGTTTTTTTTTATAAACTGAAATGCAGTCCTGCTTCATTTGAATTGCAACTCTTAGTGTGAACATCTTGAGTAGCAAGTGAGGAATCTTACTTGGCGTAATCTGAGGATTGGTTTCATTTTAATTACTATGATGAGTGCAGTGTTCTGCATGTACAATGCTGTGCAAGTCATAGAGGAATAGGCTTGTAATTACAACACACAGTGACCAAACATGCTCAAAACAAAGTCCTCAAAAGTCTATTGAACAGATCATAATTGCCAATATCATATTTTTTTAAGTGATAAGATCTTCCTGTCTTTTTTTTTTCCTATGTACTGGAACAATTTTATGTCTGTTTGAGCATGTTCAGTTAGTCCGCCTTTCCTGTTAACAGTTTAGGTCTTGAAAGTATCTTTGATACCCTTTTTGTAAAGCTTTAACTATGTATTTCAAGCAGAGTTAACAAAGATGCAGGTTTCAACGTCAGAGCACTTTTTTTAACCTTAGTTTGTGTGTAATTTTGCTTACATGGCCTGTGGTGTGGAGAACCCTCTGAGTCTCCTCTGTGCTTGTGGGTTTCAGCAAGAATCAAGCGCTTCGAGCTGCTCATGGCTTGGCACACAGTGTTATCAGTGTTCAGACTTGGTGCAGGTACAGCACAAAGTGCCTTCCCAAAAGAGAGGACAGTCTGGGAAAATATCAGAGGGGCAGATTCTTCTTTTGAGTGATTTGCACTAGCAGAAGCAGCCTCACTTCTTTCAAACCCAGTTGCGCCCAATGCACAGAGGTTGAGCAGGTTCCTGGCGCTGTGGTGAGTGGTGGTGGCAGCTCAAGGAACCAGGCAAGGTACTGGGAATGTGCTGCTGCTTTTTTTTTTTCTATATGAATGCTTCCAGTATGCAGTGCTGCCATCTCTGTTAATCCTGCTGAGAGAGAAAGCCACAATGCAGTAGCACAGTGTCTGGAGATGCCTTTTCCAAAATCTTCTTTTTAAATAGCAATAATTATGACACAGGCAGCTTTTCAACTAGGAGATCTGTGGTCCTGGTGTAAGATGTTACTGCTTCCTGAAAAGCTCTGTCAGTAGTCTTAGTAGTGTCCTCTGGACTGGCCATTTATCTTTACAGTAATGTCAGTTTCACATTGCGCTTGCTGTTGAGTTACTTAACTAAACCCACCAAACTTTCACCTGTATACTTTGAGATGTTTAAATCTTAAGTGCTTTTCAAGCAATGTTTAATTTACTATTATTGCACACTGTAAAAATAAAAGACACTATTAAATGATGAAAGAACTTTATTCATCAACTAAGAATCAAAATGTGGCAAAAAAATGTTTTCAAAATATTAAATTTTTTGCTGATAGTGATTTTGCATTATTTTTTCTGTGGGACATGGGCAGGAAGAGATTATTTTCCTGCAGCAGGATCCGTGAATTGCTGCTGGTACTTCTAGGACTGAATAAATGGGAAATACTCATTTTAATTTCATCGTTGTGTTAGGCATGCAGTCGAAGTTAGTTTTGTGCCTGGATGTCTGTGTGAGCAGGCTGGTGGTTTTAACTGTCCATCCATTCCAATATTCGTCTTAGGGGCAAATCTTTTTGTTGTTGGGTTTTGCAAGTTGAAGATGAAAAATTGGTTTCTAAACTACTTATGTGTTTTAATATTGAGAATCAATTCCCGTGTGTTAAGAGTGTAAACTACTAACTAATCCTTAGGAGTTTATGCAGGAGAAAGGCTTTTAATTAACACTTTTAATTTCAGCTGTGAAAGAAGGTGGAAATGAGGTCTGAAAAATGGAGGGAGGCTTTGTTTTTTCATCGCTCAGGACTCGCCACACTGTAAGTCTGCTGATACTGGTGTACATAGACCATCTCCTGCCTGCTAATGAGGCCTCTCCAACGTGCTCTCTAGAAATGTGCTGGAGAAGTTCTTTCAAAAAAACCACCACGCCATCATAAATAAGGAGCAGTATGGTATGTAACTATTACACACCACTTGTTTGGCAGGCTATAAATTAATAGAACAACAATGATCAGACCAGTATATCAGTTAATTTTCAAAACATTTTATTCCACACAAATTAGCTCAGGTCCTGGAGGGCAAAATGACAAGAGGTTACTCGTACACTATGTATTTAATTAATTGAAAAATGCTCAAATTGCTTTTACAGTTGTTATTAAAAAGTAGAATCAGTGTTGCCAGTGCTCAACCATAATTAGAACCCCGGGGAATTAAATATTTAGCATTAGTAATGTAACAGCACTTAGGACACAAATTTCTATTTTTGTAATGAAAGCAATACAGTGTAAGTGCAAATGGCTGAAACGACAGCTGTGACAAGCTAGCCAGCCTGGGATATTTCAATAAGACACCTCGTCGGACAGCGAGTCGTGCCGCATTACTCGTTTGTAAGAGAGCCGCGGGTTTAAATCCCCGTAGCCAGGCATTACACCCCGTATTTAGATTTCTAATTGCTCACAGGATGAGTGGCTGGGCAAATGTCACGCCGGCGGTGGGGGGACCGTGCGATGTTTTCCCAAACAACGCCGTAGAAGCGCGCCTGTGGCAGCGCGGGCGGCGGCGGGGGGGCAGGTCCTGGGGCTGCCGAGGGAGGAGAAGAGCTCTTGTTTGGTGTAAGTTTAATTACGTTTAAGCGTAAGTGCTTTCACTGATACAGCGTTAAAAGTCGGATATTGGGCTCTAATGAGCTGTAGTGGTGGATGGCTGGAGACCCTGAGGGATTAATTCACTAAATTAACTGGATAAAAGTACTTGGTTTGGGCACGGTAGGATGGCTGAGCTGTGCTCAAAAACTCCCTTTCAGAGCTGTCTCTCATTCCTGTTTTCGTTCTAAACAGGCTGTGTAGCAACTTCCAGAGCCTCCTGCTACAACTGTTCAGCTTGTCGGAAGGTATTACATTGCCAGCTAATAAGTAATAAAGCATATTTTACTTAATTTCTCTTCTGTTGTCTCTTTTTTTTTCTCTGTTTTTTTTTTTTTTTCCCCTCTCCTTTTCTGGGATGGCAGGGGAAGCTGGAGAGGTTTGAAGTCGATTGACTGTCTTCTCAATGAAAAAGCTGCATCTGGGCAAGGCATGCTTTTACACTAAAACACCAATTTGTTCTGTAGAAATAGGAGAGGCAGGCAGGAGAGATGGAATCCTTGATTTTGGAGATGCTTTTATGCCAGTTGGTGCCTGCTCACGGGATAGATTCTGTGTTTGAGCTGAACACATATCAAGGACACAATGTCCAGACAGCACTGAACCAGGACAGCCTGTTCCATGACAGAAGCAGGTAAAAACCAACACTATGCCTGTGCAGTGATACACTCAGTGCAGGTGGAGATGCCCCACTTGCTGCTTTTCTGCTGTCGAACCACTTGTTTCTGTGCAGGATGCTCTGTAGAGAAAGTTTATTTTACCTCTTCCAGAAAGAAAGAAAGAAAGAAAAAAAGAAACCAAACCAAAAAACCTGACTTTGCCTAAATCTTGGCAAACTGTGTCAAAATCTGCAAAAGTATCTCTGGTTCTGAAATTTCAGTCTTTGTCCTTTTAGAAATTATTACAGAACACGTGGCCTCTGGGCTGTGCCTAGCTAGTGGTGAAACTGCCCCAGCCCAGGTGCTGGAGCTCCTGCCACCAGCCCCACCCAGCCTCGGGTGCAAACAAACATCAGATGCACCTGGCCACCATCTTGGGGGTATAAAATCACACCTCGCAGTACAGTTTTGCTTTTAACTTTTCTGCATGCTTGCTGGAGGGGAAGCTTGCAAGAAAGAGGGTTCCCTTGGTTATTCCAAAAGAAAGGGGTGCTCATTCATCAGCCACACTTTCAGAAATAGTTTTGTAAGCTGAAGGTTCCCTTCAGCATCTGGTTTTGGTTGAAATTGTTGAACTTCGGTGAAGTGATGAGAAGCCACCAATGGAGCTTTGTGGTTACCTGCCTGCAGTCACAAAGACCCATGGAAATCATTCAGGTAAGTGCAAAATGGTTATAAATAACCATTCAGGTTATGTTCAGTGTTACAAATAAACACTTTTCTTGTTGATGAACCTGCTGGGGCATAGCAATTATTTGTCCCAAGCGATCGGGAGCTTCAGTTTTATGTGGCTCCTGAGCAGGTAGTGTGAGAAACTTAGTTTTTCTCTAACAAGTTTATAAATTTGGGCTCAAAGTGTAGTAAGGAGGACCCCTCATACCTACTGAAGCCCTGTGGGTTGTCTCTGAGGTTCCCTTAGTGCTTGAATTCAGTTCCCAGCTTCAGCTCTTTGAAGCTACTTACTAGAGACTTGCAATTAGAAACTTCCTGTGCTCTCTAATTCATGTGTGATGCACAGAGCTGAAGTGTGCAGGGGTTTGATGTAGCTGTGACTCGCTAGATGGATGTGAATAATCTTCATCAGTTCTCATTTTTGTAAATTCAGTTGTGGCATTTCCCCCCCAGTCCCCTTTGATGAAACTAGACAGCATGGGAATGCTGTTGGGGTCTTGCTGTGGCACTCACTTTCAGCACAACAAGCTGCACCTGGACTGGGCTTTGTGTCCTGGCATCTAAAGGCTGTGGCAAGCCTTCTGTGGGTGAGCAAGCAGCTGCACCAACATGATAGTAGCACCATTGCCGACTGTCATGTCAGTGATCTGGGATCTAAGAAGTTTCTATTCTGGCTTAGGACAAGTTATTTATTTCTTTTCTGAGACCATTTCTACAAAGCTGTTCTTTTTGAGCCTTGGATCTTGTTTGTTGTTGCCAGGATCAGTTCCTTTAAGTCCTGTAGCAGTTGGTCTCTCTCTGAGGATGGGCAGAGGAGGGGGGCTGCTGGCTTTAATTGCCTGGAGATTGGCAGCTGTAAAGCTATTTTCCCCTTCTGCTTTAGTTTTGTTCTTTGGCATCTCTTTTTCCAGGCTATGTACCCATTGTGCCCAATTCTGCAAGACCCTTGCTGCTTTCTTTAAGTTAAGGATAAAATAATGGGTTTTTTTTCCTTCTCCAAAATGCACCAACATCATCTCCTTGGAAGCACATCATAAGCTACTCCACCATCACCTTCTACCTCAAAACAGAGTTGAAATTACAAATTTTATAGAGAAAGTTCTAGCTAAAGGATATTCTAAGTCACTTCCAAGGCTCTCCATAACGCTGCCTGCTGAGTACAGCAATGTGCTGAGCTCTCCAGCTGGTAGGAAGAAGGTGGGCAAAAGTTTTCCCTGGGAGCTGCTACCACTGCAACCTTACCAGGTCTAACAACCTCTCATCCTAAGATGGGATTTAGTTCATTGTAATTCACTAGTTATGATAGGTTTTTTCCCAGAAAATAAAGCCGGATAAAAATATTCAGAGAATGTTCTTCAGTATGAATGGGGACTAATACAGCTTTCCCTTTTAAAAGATGTGCACCTCAGAGATGCATGTGTGGTACCAGTCACAGCCAAGATTTTCAGAGCTTCCTAAATGGCCGAACCCAACATCACAGCATTGTATTGATAGGTGTTTCTGTTGCCTAAGTGTGAACCTAGTGTGAAAAATGAGATTTAAACTGCAGGAGTACCTGAGCGGCGATAGAATGACTCTTTCATTGCACCTTGGTTTTACCAAGGTGTTGCACTGAGTGGTGTTCCAGGGATGCACTTCCCTTGAGCTCCATAGTAAATGGAGCAGTTCACCTGACACTGTGCTAGAAAGAAGCAAATTACCTGAAAGAAAGGTATGGTGTACAGGAATCTCCTCTTCTTTTCTTCTCCTTAAAGTGTGATTTCTGTTGGTGCTGACTCTCTTCTTTCAATTATTGTCCGTGAAAGGGAAACTACTTCAAGTGAGGGATAATTTATTTGCTCTGTGTCTTTTAGATTTTTGCCTTATTTTCTTAATGGCTTAAATGTCTGAAACTAAAACATGGGAAAATCAGCTTTGCGGTCTTTCTGACTTGTCCATGTCCTCTATTGGTGTTATGCTATTGAAATTGATTTATACACACATAGCTCTGCAGTATTTTAGATCTCCCCTGATCATCTCCTAGGGCTTTTGTAATGTGTTTTCCTTTTTTTTTTTTTTTTTTTTTCCCCTTTATTGCGTTTTAATAACCTCATCCTCAGGTATTTGCTGGTGTTATTAGAGCCGCCCTGCCACTGAAGGGTAATGTGAGGTTTCAAGTAATCCCTGAGCTATCTGCAGTCTTTAAGGAAGGTCTGATTCTGCAGCTGCTGCAAGGTGTCCTGCTTACAGCAATGAGCCTGCCAGGGCTTGCAGTATTGGATGCACAGAGAGAAGGCTTTGCTACTGCTTTATTACAAATAGGGAAGCTGGACCACAAAAGTACATTAAAAAACTTGCATCCAACTGCTCAGAAAACTCTGAAATTGGATTCCTACTGTGCTGTGTTGCTGATCTTCATGTTTCCAGACAGTTGGAAAAGTTAAACTCTCATTACCAGCCCTGGGCCATATTAAAAATTGAGGGGCAGGTTTTCAGTCTCAGCTCTTGGTTGTGGGGGGTGGAAGCAAGATTGTGAGTCTCTTAATGTTACACTCCCATCGTGTGTGTGATGATGAAATGAATTGGTTAATGAGTGCCTAAGCATCTGTTCAGCCTCTGGTAGATGCTTTGCCAAGGTTCAAGTTCCCTGAAGAGGATTAGCCACCTGGTCCAGTTTTCATGATATACTGACAAAGGGGACACCCACCTTTCATTTTACTGCAGAGGATGGATGAACATGAGATTATTGTTTAGCCAAATGCACAGGGTCCCAGAGAGGTCTGTGAGTTTGCTGTATCTTTGTAATTTAATGATTACTTTTGTAATTGTTACCATTTAAGGTTACATCAGAGCCTGCAACCGCTGTGTATTTTTGTAGGAAGAGTGACACTCGCTCTCTCAACTTGTCTCATGGCTTTGCTGAATGGACTTATTTTCCTTTTTCTTAAATGACACACAGCTCTTTGCACACAGTAATCTCTCTTGCTGTATAATATATAAAATCAATATACACCATAGGGCAACAAGAAATGGTGATTAAAAAAAAAGGTTTTGAGAGAAAAATGAGCATTTTATAGCCTGAACTCTCAATTAGGGTTTCCAGAGTGTCTTCATTTTGCTGTGTGGACAGCGTTATGAGTTACTGAAAGGCCTGTGCTAAAAGACTCAAATTTATGTGGTGGTACTATTGCTTTACGATGAGCGTGATTTAGTTGGGGTTTGACCCATCAGAGGTGTTACAGCAAAGGAGCTTGGTGTGCTTGAAAAACAGGAACATTACACATTTGTTGCAGAACTTTGAAATAACTGAAATCACGCAACCCACCCGAGGTAAGCAATTGAATGGCCGAAATCTCAGTGAACTGAAAGGAGAACTTGGTTTGACTGAGCTTTAGCCTCTGGAATGCATCCTGAAGCCATTTAGAATTGCTTTCTGATGGTGGGTTGGGTGTGGGCTTCTTGGGGGAAAGAGGTGTGTTTTTAAACCCATGGCTTGTTTGGTATGCGTTTGAGGTATGAAACTTAGGGTGAGCTCTGTGACAGAGTGAGTCTAGCACCTCCTGCAGCTGGGTACAGATGTGCTGGGCTCTGTCGAAGAGAAAAGGCAGAAGTATGAGGGCAGGATGAGAAAGCTCCAGCTGTGCTCTGTGACAATGTTGCTGCAAGACCCCATGCACCATTGGATGCAACCAGTGGACAGGTGGATTTGCCCTGCATGGGGGAAGCTGCAGGTGCCACCATGGAGAAGGGTGATGTGTGAGGCAGGGCAGTGCTATGGGAGGAGGTGCACTTCCTCACATCAGCCTTTGTGCAACTGCCACGGATATAACCTGTCAGCAGGAGGATGTGCAAGTATGTGAAAGAATTTCAGAGCCCTGTCTGCTGGATTTGGCAGTGGTTTAGGTGCCCGTGGGGGAGAGGAGACAATAAGAGCATTTGTTGGGCTGATGATCTGGCCTAACTTACAGTTCTGAGCAGTTCACAGCTATTCCAGCTGAGTACCCTGACTTCCTATGGTTGCAGTTTGAGGCCCCTGTGAAGCTGAGAGGTGGGAGGTGGTGGTCAGGGTCTGTTTATCTGAACACCTGCATGTGCAGCGCTCTTGGTCTGTGTTTCATTGCAGTTCTGGAAATGCACAGAAAGAAGCCACCCTTCCCACCTCATAGCTCAATAGCTTGTGAATAAAGAATGTAAGAAGGTTCTGATTTTGTCACATCTTGGTTTTTGCCAAATCCAGTTTATATATTATATCTGAAAGCAGATGACCTCCCTCAACAGTACTGCCAACTCAGTTTTCCTTTATTTGCTGCACTTGAGCGTCTCAAATGCCACTCATCATGCTGGTGCAACCTGCCATTTTAGACAGCCTGCAGGCAAAAGAACTTACTTACAACCTATGCTGCCAAGGCCTTTCCCTGCCTGGCTAATGTTTTTTTTTGTGGTCATGAGTTTTGGTCTCACATTTTATTTGGCTTTGCATAGACTTTGTTGTTTAGACAGAAGGTGATGTTTTTTGGCAGCGCTCTGAGGGACTTTCCAGCTGGTTTGGACACCAGCAGTGCAGGACGTTCTACACTTTCTGATTTTGTTTCTGGTTTTTGGAGTTGCTTAGATATTTGTTTCTGAACTCTTTTGCCATCTAACTGATTTTTTTAAAAACAGATCATCTATGGAACATGAGCAGCAAAATGTGCAAGAAAATCCCTATTACTGAAGTCACTCAGACGGTTGTACTGCCTGTGTCTCCTCCTCCGAACAAGAACTATCGTGGCCAAAGCACGCATGTGGGAGTGCAAGCAATGCACCTTTGTCCAGCAAACGTTCGTTTTGGTGTAAGGGCTCTTAAGGCTTGGGAACAATCAGTGTGACAACACTTTATGATGGAGAGGTCATGTTAAATCCTGCAGTGACCATTTTCAAGTTAAAAACAAAAAAAACCAAAAAAACCCAAACCCGAACTAACAAAAACAACAACAAAAAACCACAACAAAAGGAACCAAACAAGCATTATCATGTAAATTGCTTTCTCTTCTTTCCCTTCCCAGCCAAAACATTTGTTGGATAAAGCATCTGAGAAATTCTTTCAGGTTTCTAAAATCTTGTGCAAGACCAAACATCTGAAGCTGCAACCTTTTAGTTGGGTGTAACAGGACCCACACTGCTCGGTGGGGTTTAGTGCTGCAGCTGGGTCCCTGAGATTCTCGGGATCAGCTTACTACGGCTGGTTTTGTCTGGCAGATCGTAGAGGTCTCCCAGTATGTCTTTTACATGTTGCAAACCCATTCATACTTCATTTGATACTCACCAGCATCAACTCAAGTCTACTTTGCAAATAGCTCTGAATTTTTGCATGTATTTTTAAATGTATTTGGCTTGCCAGGAGCAAGAATAAGCAGCGTTGGCTTGTTTTTTTCCTTCTGATTTTTGTCACTTTTTCTTGTGGTTTGCTTGCTTTAGCATATCACAAGTAGATTTCTTCTGTGCTTTCAAACTGAAATGTAAGTCAAAACTAGCCTTTTGTAGGTAATGGAGAGTTTCGTGACAGTGGATGAATGGAAACATTTTCAGTTAAATATGACAAGATAGTAATTAAAACTATTTTAAAACCAAGAACTCTTACTTGACTGTGTGCATCGAATCACAGAGCACTTCACAGATGAGCTTTTTTAGTTGAGGCGGTGTGGATTTCCTTTGCTCCATTTTGTTATTGACAAGTGTCCCACCTCCCGGCATGAGAACCTGGAGTGGGTGCACTGGGGAAGTTAATAGGATCCTTGTTGGCAGTCCAAACTCCCTTCCACTGCTGTGCCTGCCTCATCATGTTTGTGAGTGCACAAAGGGGCTAAAAAATCCTATCTTGTTAAAGGCTTGTCTGCTGGAAAAATGCCCGTGTGCAGGTGAGAAATTGTCTGTCTTGGTTAGGACAAGGCAACTAATTGTTCAGTCCTGTCTGGTTTGAAGTGCTCTGAGCAATCTGGGCTTTACCGCTTCCTTTGGAAGATTATGTTGCTTAATATTTTGGAGTACCAGGAAGTTGGTTTCTTGCCCTGAGTATTCAATTCTAATATTTGTTTAATTTCATTACTGGAGCTGGAGAGAAAAAACCAAAACAAAACCAAAATGTATTTCAGAATTGGGTTTTCTCAAGATCACTAAGAGGTCTCCGAACATGCGCATCTCCAAGAGAAATGTCTGCAGATGACAACCAGGTTCTCATGGAGCTTTCTCCAGTTCTCTACAGAGTCCTGATCATTTTGGCCTTCCAGAGTCTTGACTGGTTTTTGTAGGGCATTATAACATCTATGACACATTTACACATAATTACTTTGACCTTTCTGCAAGTTCTGAGGCTCAGAAAACTTTGTCATGGAAGAAAGTATGTAAAAATGTGAATACTTCTAAAATCTGAGTAATTAGGAGGAGATGGGGATTGAGTGTGTGAGGGGGTTCTGTGTCTCCAACACCTGGTGACTCTGGCACCAGCCCTCCTGTGACTGAGGTGAAGATGAGGAATGGTCTCATACTGAGGCTCGTGACTTGGAGACAGACTACATGAGTTTTGCTCTGCCTTACACAGATTTATTTTGTGACCCTGTACAAATCACTTAACCTCTTTCTGCCCACAGTCTGTAAAAGAAGGATGGTGTTTTCTTATCTCACAGAAGGGCTGGGCACTTAATTTATTAGTGCTTATAAAGTATCCTCAGGTCTTTTAGAGGAAAATGCTGCATGTCCATAAGTCTTAATGTTGATTCATGTACAAGTTCTGGAGCTTGGGCCTAGACTCCCCAGAGCTGAGATAAAGACTGTGGCTGACAAGTTTATTTTTGTCATAGATCTAAATTTNTAAAAAGATACGTGAAAACTTCCCGAGGCCTTTTTAAAATGTCTTGACCCTATCTGCTGAGCCATGTGCTGTTTTTGAAGGTAGTTAAGGAAGATGCTGAGAAAAGAGGTATTTTTTCAGTCTGTGTTTTATCTTTCTGTGTTTACTGGATAAATTAGAATTGGTGGGAGATACTAGTTATTCAGGTAAATGTTCTAATATTCAGCATGGTGGGGCATGTCATTTCCCATTGGCATCATGTAATATGTCAGAAGTATTTTATTGCAATGGCTTCATCACATAAATGAGACGAGACGGGTTGCAAATCAAATTTACCATAGCTACCTTTAACATATCCTAAGCAAGCTAACATCATAGATCAGAGGCTGGCCTAATAATACACAGAGTGGTTTTGATGTGGAAGTGGGCTGTTGAAACAGGTTATGAGGGACAAACAGTTTGATAGTTACCTCTCCCCACATGCATTGTAATACCTTTTATTAATTTTGATTAGAACTCAGTTTTGGTGCAAGAAAGGTAAATATTGGAACAAACAGCCTGCTGCTGATTTGGACAAGATGGGGTAGAGGTAGAAGTGCACTTGGTAACTGTCTCTGTTGCCTTTTTCTTTGTTAGGGCTGTAACTTCTTATCTTTTAGCAACACAAACTGTGACAAATCCACCCTTTTCCAATCTCTCTGCTTCAATCCATGCTTCTAGGATCTCCTGTTTACCAGTAATGTGGAGATTTAAACCATCATCACATTAATTTGAGACTCTCAAAGAAAATTGAAGAACCTTTAGCTTCCCATGGAAACCTGTAGCTACTCACTAGGAGTGAAGATACCCAGGGAAAATGTGCCCTCTGCTTGAAACACTGAATGGCTTTTGTTACTCGGTGAGCTTGGGTAACTATGTGAAGACGTTGTTCAGTCATGTTTATTTGGAAGACTTGCTGTTGAGGAATAGCAATGAAGCCAAGATAATTCATCCCACAATTAAATATATTAGCATTTATTTCAGCAACCCAGTTTAATCTTACAGTAAAGCTTAATATATAATTATTATAATTGAGCTATTTGATAATTGTGGATTGAAATAAGTTTGTAATAGAAATGTTATAAACTTCTTTGGGTGGCTGAGATTGCTATTAAATCCTTTTTTTTAGGGTGGAAAAGGAGAGGCAGGTCATTTGCACAAGAATAAAAAGTGCATGGATTAGCAAGTTATTATCTATAGATGTTCTGAGCTCAAGCCAAGGAGAACTGAAATGCTATCTATACGGTAAAAATACTGATTTCTAAACATTGAGTTGTTTCTCTAAAATAAACTATAATAATACAGTCTGTGTCCTGAAAAATGTAATAATCAAAGGCTGTTGTGTTCACAGCATTCAGTGGAGGAAAAAATTAGAGGTGAACACTGATAAAAGTGAGAAAAAGAGAGGTGAAGGTGTGTGTGTGTGTGTCAAAAGGGACATATGACATGGCCACTAGGAAAACACGTTCTCAGAGAACAGAATTCTCTTTCTTGGCAGAACTGTTGAAGCTGGGAAGGATGTTTTTACAGGACATCACTACACAGTTCTCCTTAAACTTGGCCTTGGGCTTTCTTTGTAGCACAATCCCATGGATATGGAAATCTCACAGTGGTGCTACTGTCTTCACATAGAAATCTAAGATGATGCTATGGAGAGTCAGATAAAAGGCAAAGCACTTTATTTGCTTCTTGTTTCAAGAGAATCATAGAATCATAGAATGGTAAGGTTGGAAGGGACCTCAAGGATCATCTAGTTCCAACCCCCTGCCATAGGCAGGGACACCTCCCACTAGTACAGGTTACTCAAGGCCTCATCCAATCTGGCCTTGAACACATCCAGGGAGGGAGCATCCACAACCTCCCTGGGCAACCTGTTCCAGTGCCTCACCACCCTTACTGTAAAGAACTTCCTCCTAACATCTAGTCTAAATCTCCCCTCTGCCAGTTTAAGCCCATTGCCCCTTGTCCTGTCATTGCAGGACCTTGTAAATAATCCTTCCCCAGCCTTCCAGTAGGCCCCCTTCAGATACTGGAAGGCTGCTATCAGGTCCCCTCGAAGCCTTCTCTTCTCCAGGCTGAAGAGCCCCAACTCTCTCAGTCTGTCCTCATAGGAGAGCTGCTCCAGCCCTCTGATCATCTTTGTGGCCCTCCTCTGGGCCCGCTCCAACACTTCCATATCCTTCCTGTGCTGAGGGTTCCAGAACTGGACACAGTACTCCAGGTGGGGAGAAGATAGTATTTCAACTGTCAGGTACTAATGCAAGGGCTGTTGGTTGTTGGCTTCAGTGTTTCCCCTCTGTCTCCTTCAGAGTGAACACCAGTGGCTGGTGACCTTTGTAGTTTTTTCATTGTAGGAAGGCTTTTGGGCATCCTTTTTGGTTTTGTTTTTTGTTTTTTGGTTTTTTTTTTCTCCCTTAATACTATAGATTAGGCTTCTGTTGCACATCCTATGCTGCGGTCGTTAGATCTTCACCAGCACGTATATGAGGTTGTCCAAGCTAAGCTGGTGAAGTTGTTTCAGTGGATTGCTATGTCTTTATAACTAAATGCTCAAGGGAATTATTCAACTTCCCTTCTTTAGTGTTCATTGATAGATTCACAGATGTATATTTCTAAATATTTTTTTTGTTTAAATGCTCATTTTTTTTTCTTTTGAGTGATCAGAAGACCTCTTTTGATTTGCTCTGTTTCTTATACCACAACTTGAGTCTTTATACAGTATCTTCCAAACACTTTGTTTCTCATTTTACCTTG
Source organism: Eubucco bourcierii (assembly GCA_013396675.1). Lineage (NCBI taxonomy): Eukaryota > Metazoa > Chordata > Aves > Piciformes > Ramphastidae > Eubucco > Eubucco bourcierii. The sequence continues at coordinate 124,209 of VWZE01003738.1, forward strand.
AATCTCTAATCCAAACAGCAAGGGTGTTTTGAACTGGGATACCATTCAGAAGATGTTAGCTACAAATGGGGAAGGGATCTTTTCTGGGACTTCTAGTTAAATTCTATTCTCATCATTCTCAACTGTAACTTGCAGATCAGCAGTGGACTGCCACATTTGGGAGGAAAAAAAAATGTGTATATTTTGTCAAGAAACATTAGCAGTGAGCAGACTATTTCCAGAAAGCCATAGGCACTATGGAGATACAGGATAGTCAACCTGAACCCATCTGATCTGGGTCCTTCCCAGGTTGCTGGATATCTGGAGAAAGCTACAAACCCCCAGGAACTACCTTCATAAAAATTTCTAGTGGAGAAAAAACGATGAGGGGGGAACCCCAGCTAGGGAACCCTGAATGTTAGTAAGTTGTTCACTGGGCTGCAAACTGTTTTCAGTCACAACACAAATGGTATTTAATGGCTCTGGAGGGATTTTGTGAGTTGTTAGCATTGGCTTTCCAAAGTACGTTGAATATTGGATTATGCTATTATTAGTTGTGCATTATTTGTCATTCTCTTGAGTAATTCCAATACAATGTAGGTGCAGGATCACGGGCACTGGGAAGAGAACAATGGGTGAGTCTGTTTGCTATCCCTACCTTAACAGGGTTTAAGTGATTGGCAGTTGGTGTGGTCAGCAAATAAACAGGGAGAGTTTAGGCTCATTTAGGTTAAAGGAAGGAGGGTGAGGGTGTATGCATCCAATATGAGCTATCAGCTGCAGGAGGGGTGGGCAGAGGAGTGTGTAGCTCTCACAAGGTGGTGGAGGTGGGAAGAAGGTGTGTGTGAGAAGGGGGAAGGAGAGGTCCCTGTGGCAAAGCTGTGAAGTTTGAGTACAGGGCTGTGGTGAAAGGGGAAGCAGGGTGTGTTTGATTCCCTTGAGAAAATAAATGCTTTTATTTTCTTCATGTTTCTTTTGTTGGACAAGCTTGGTCATGTAGGCTGATACTCAGGTGTTAAAAGCCTATGCATGTGTGTTGATCTTGGAAGTCTCAGGGCTGTGAGACTGGAGGCAAACTGCAACCTGTCTCCAAAAATGGACCCCTGTCTTCATTCTTACATTGCCTGTTTCTCCAGATAGGTGTCATTTATTCCTGTCTTGTTCTGCTTTGCTTGATTAGACATTGTTTTTTAGACTATCTATTTAAAAGTAAATCTGGTTGTAATTTTGCTTAATTTTGGTATGTATGATGTGTTGAGAAATGGAAAGCTGAAGGAGCAGTTATAAAATGCTCAGACCTGCACCACCACTTTGTCCCTGTCTTATAGGGAAATAACCATTGTGGGGGACATAACAGAATGAAAAACCTATTCCGCTACTTTGCAGGCCACAGCCTCTTCTGCATTCTGTCAGCAGCATCCCATTTGACAGTTTTCCTTAGAAGTTTGAAGCTATTCTGAACTCTGATGAGAAGGAAAGACCAACTTTGCCAATGGTTCCCTGTATGGTTTGTGTAAATCGCTTTCTATTGAACATTTAATACATAATGATAGCTTCTGTGAATTAATCCTGTGGTACTGGTGACACTTGGACATCACCCTCCTCTCCAGGGGCAAGAGTCAGGATCTGCCCCTGTGCTGTGTTGCTGGAGAAGCAGCTGTAGTAAGTAATGCTCTGTGATGCTGCAGCCAGTGGGCAAGACAAGGTATTTAAAGTCAGGTGGCACTGTTGGTTTTCATCAAGCTGCAGGATGCTCAGTGAAAATGGAATGAGCTGCTAATACCCAAACTTTTGGAGACAGCCATGTGCAAAAACTATCTCTGGGTACAATCTGTTACAAGTGAGAATCCAGGAGTTTTATGACTTGCAGTTCAAGAAGTTTGCTCAATGCAAACTTTAGTCAGTCTGGATGGACTTGTTACTGCACATAACAGGAAAAGATAGATCCATGTGATGTTGTATTTGTTCTTGGGAGTAGGTGGGTGTAAAATTTTCAAGATCTTTCTTTTCATTTTACTTCAGCTTGAATGTTTATCTCAATTTGTTTATGAGTAATTACAGTGTTTGGAAGCTTAGGGTGGATAGACAGAGATAGACTACAGCTGGTAATAATAGCAGAGCCTTTTATGCTGTCAGTTTAACAGTTGTAAAACAATTAGGGAGAATTATGTTAATAGCAGGCTTTGTTCACACTTTCCTTGCCTGGTTTTCCTATTTATATTTTTTGTGACACCCCTTTCTTACCATGCTCCAAGAGCACGTAAACAGTAGAGCTCTGTGTGTTTGTATTGTGCCTGGTCAGTGTTACCCATTAAACCATGGCTGGATGTAGATCTTCTAAAACTTTCACAAATCAATTTTCCAGTGCCCTGGCTATTGCATTTTAATGTGGCTGCTCCTAAACAAACAAAATTACGTTTGGGGGAGGCTAAGACACGATAAGAAATGATTTGTATGGGAAATGGTTGCTGATTTGCTCAGACTGCTGCAGCTGTTTCCTTCTGTGAAATGAACAAAACCCCTTCAAATCAATCAGATCCATGTTGGCTGAGACCCGCTACCCACGCAGAGGGGCTACTGAGCTTTTCCTCCCTGTGCTGGGAAAGCAGTGGTGCCAAGGCCTGCTGACCCATGCTGAGATATTGCTTTGTCTGCTGCTCCTCTCCTCCCAGTTCTAGACTATAGCGAAGATCCATTAGTACTGAAAGTAATCTGGGTGGATGTCTGTCTAACAGATAAAACATCTCACGTTAAGGACATCTCTTGCTGCTCTCCCATACCACATGGCGGTGTGGTTTGCCTCTACCTCTCTCCCCATGCCCAGGGCCCTACTAACCAGAGCCTTTAGCACCTCAATGCCTAGTTAACCTCGCCACATTTGGGACTCTTCCCACGTGGGGGAAGAGTGGAGGTCTTAGCTCTGCACAAGACTAAAGATCAGAAGTGAAATAAATACCTTTCTGTCTTTTCCAAACACAGATTCAGAGATTGCATTGGGTTGTAAGGGTCCGTCAATGGTCATCTTGTCCAACTCCCACAATGATCACATTGAATTGATATTAAGATAATTGTAAATGATATAAAGATCATTGTTGTTTTCCCACAGTCTCCAGGGAGGGAACGATCCGAAAATCTGCATGCTAAATTATTTCCTCCCTCCAAAATAACATGCATGCCTAGATGATCCTTCAAGAAAGGAGGATTCCCAAACTCCATTTACCTTGACAGCTGTCACTCAGCACTTGTACCTGTCATGGCAGCGTGTAGTTTTCCATGAATTACCAGCCCTGGTGTGTTTTTCTATCTCAGTCATCAGCCCATCAGCTGGGCCATTCATAATGCCTTCTGGCAGCCCATCGGGAAGAGCAGTGCTGTCAGATCGTGCCCTGCCAGCCCCCCGCCTCATTGTGCAGCACTGTTTACTGCCGTGCTTTCTCCTGTAAATGCTACAAGCCGTGTGCGAACAGGAGGGATGCGTGGGAACAAAGTGCCTTAACCTTGTACCAGTTAGCCGGGATGGCAGCTCTGCTTCCACCGATAATTCGAAGAGTCCTACTGTTCCAGTTACTTCGATAATAACATGTAGACATCCCGCTTTGAAGTCTTGTGTATGATAGTTAATTAGACAACATTTAATTTGGCTTACCATTTGTGTCAGTTTTGTGGAAGTGAGCCTCCATAATTAGGGAACACAGATCAGGTTTCTGTCAGACTTATAACCTCTCACTCTAATTTAATGCTCACTCCTCCGGTGCTGTGTCACACTGGGTGCGCAGGAGGCTTTTCCCCCCCTGTCTTTTCCGCTTGACTAGTGAGAAAGTTGCCCGTATTACACAACTGACAGCAAATGGGATCGTTCGCAGAGATGTAAGGGCATATGATTTGCTAGTATTTAACAGTGAACTCGCCCATCAAAACAGATTACATGATCAGAATCGGTGTAAATAATACATTTACACAAACCTGGAATTCAGTTAAACTACTCTGTGTATCTAAAGTGCGAAGTGCAGGTTTTGGTGATGGTTTTCAGTTGAAATCCATGTGTGAAACAGGTTCTGGAATTGGCTTGTAATTAGGGAGGCATTTTCTGCTGTGTTTGAATAAACCATTAAGAAAAGGACTCATTCTGGGACGATTAAGATGCTGTTTGTTGCAGGTTGTTAGGTGTGCCATCAAGTCTGTATGCAGAACTGGTCTTTTTGAAAAAACTTGAAAAGACTGAAGTCTCCCGTGTGATGCTTTTACCAGTTTACTCTAAAGTTATGGTATGATGTAAAGACATAGCTCTTACTTGCTTGTCTGTGGTGAGCCCAAAACACTTTTTAAAAGATTGAAATGTAGCACAGTTGTTATCAATACTTCCTTTTTTCCCCCCTCTGCAAAGGGAGATTTTGGGCAGATACCCATTGTTACCATCTGCAAGCAGAATATGTCTGGCATTGCACTCCTTTGAATGCGCATGTGTAGCTTGTCTCTCATTAGAGAGAAAAACACTACTTTTTCTCCAGCTTGCACTAGTTTCTGCCTACAAGTGAGTGGCTGGTGATGCTGTGTGGTGAAGTGCAATGGTACCAGGCCACAGCTACACCAAAGCAGCTATTTGCTGCTGCTGGGGTCATGGGAAGAGTTCAGCAAAGAGAACTCTAACTAACTGTCATAAGGTTTCTTTCTCCTTCCCTCTCCTCTTTGGGATCGTTATTAAAACGAAGCAGAAGTGTTTTTGATTTTTGTTTCTTTGTGGTAATTGCTCTTTTCTTTGTTTTGTTTTTACTTCAGAGTGAGGAAAGATGGAAATGTTTTTGTAGCAAGTCAGCGCTAGTATGCCCTCAACTCCTCAGGAAGTTTTTCATTCAGAGCAGTTAGCTCCTTGCTGTCTTCAGCTTGACACTTTGGATCCAGAGTTGGAGGAAGACTTGTGTGACCAGAACCTTGCCGGTTCCAAACTTGCTACATCAGTTAAAAAAAAATACTTCTTCCTACAAGTTTCTGTTCAGTCATAGCCTTACTCTGTCTCAGCTGCAATATTTGCTATTGCACATTAGAGCCTAGGGAGACCAGGCCACTTACCAGGGCCTGTTTTTGAGAAGTTGAGCTGGTCCTGTAATTTGTGTGTTTCTTTTCTGAACACGTCACAAGTGTTTGGACATCTACAATATTCGGAGGAAATGCTGGATGGATCTAATCTGAGTGTATACTGATTTTGTGGGTCAAGATATGATGTGATTGCAAGTTGTACCATGAAAATATGTAGTGGATCAATGGTACCTGGTGTTCAGATTTTCATTAATGTGGCTGCTTTCTGACCTTATGAAGGAGTGAATATTGGCATCCTGCTAATGGATATTTATGAAAGAGGAACTCACTCATTATGTTGTGGTGACACTCTCTTAGGATGGATTTTGTGTTTGTTCCAGGTTATTCTGCTGTTCCCAAAGATCTGAACTTTTCCCAAATGCAGCATGTGCCTGTTTTGGTCTCTAAGTGGACAACATCATGACTTTATGGGGGTACAGAGCTGACCAGCATAAATCTGCTACACAGATATATTAAGTGAAACTCTACACTTAAATGTGATCATTCTTGTCTTTTCTGTAAATCCTTGAGACCATGCTTTGCATGGAAATCAGTATTACGTTGTTTTAGTCACAGAACATTTCCCTTTTATAGTAAATTATGTCCTGTGTCATTTGGAAAGTCATACTCTGCCTGGTTTTGGGGGAGGGTGGAAGTAACCTCAAGTTGTTTTATCAAGGTCCAGAAGCAGAAACAATTAGAACAATAATTGTAATGAAATACTTCTCTTTAGAATCAAATGCTGGATGACAGAGTTGCGTAGCATCTGTCTGTGGATTACCTTAAAAAGTGTTACGTGGCCAGCAATAAATGTTTGCAAGCTGAAGAGATGTACACTGTGTGCTCTAGATGAGAATCCTCCCAGTGCCAAAACCCGGAATTTAGTGGGAGATGGAACATCAAATATATGGGGAAGGAAGGAGTTTAATAACATTGCCCTGAGCTTGAATTACTTGGATGTATAACGTGTTGTATTTTGTATGTAAACATGATGCTAATAAGATGAGTTTAACTGTAGTGCCAATACCACTCTGACATCCTCCTCGACAGCCAAACTCATTTCTCTGACAGTTTGTAGAGCTGTATAGCTCAGCTTGCTGCTGTGAGCAGCCTCCTGCACCAGGTGTTTTGGAGAGGGGGAGAAAACCCTGCAATGTTCCAACTGGGAAGAGCAGTCTGAGTCTTGTGGTAGTAGTGAGCGCATTCAAAAAATTCTTCCTCTTGCTGAGACTTGCTCATTTATTTGATACAGAATGTGTAAAGGTTTGTTGGGGTGGTTTCTTTTTCATGTGTGAAGGATTCCTCTGTGGAAATAGATGAATGTCACTGTAATAATTTTGTTTTGCAGAATCCTTCCCCTGTGAAGGATCTTGTATAAGCTTTGAAATGTTACAGTCTCTGGCATCACACATGCTTAGGATCCCTTATGTATCAAACACAGTTCATGGCAAAGCAAAAGAAGTCAGTGTCCTATTGAAAGGCCCTTTATGTGTTGTCTTTACTTTGTTCAGCAGGGAACAAAGTTTGTCATACAGAGACACCAGACCTTTGACGAGGCTCAGGTAACCCCTGACAGTGCACACAATGCTAACAAAGAGTCCCTGTCAGCCTTTGTAGAAGACATTGAGACTTCAGTTAGTGTTGACTTTCCAGAAGATGAGGAGTGTGCTGGTGAAGTACTAGACTGTGGTTCTTCGGATCTATCAGTTCGTGGAGGAACAGAAGCAACTCAGCATGCAGATGAAAAGATGACAGCAGCAGCAGCCCAGAAGTTGTGATCACACAGGCAGATGAGGTAGTTGATAGACAACATTTGATATGAAATTCCTTTTTATCTTATCTGATTTGTATTCTTGGCTGCGATCAAAAACACAGCTTGTTGGTTTTAATTAATTCTTTAATTTCCCTTTATTTATATTTTGAATTTAGCAAAATTCTATTTCATGTCAGAAACCTTCTCTGTCTAACCCAAAATGCATTAAAAAGGCCATTTTCTTTAATCAGGGGGATTTTTAATCTTATTATATGCCCCTCAAAAATGAATATTTCTTTGTATTGTACAGTACTTATTTACATAAATTAGTGTTATCCTTGGTTATTTTGCCAGCCATAATTTATACGCTTTTTAGTTTTATCATAAAATGAAATCTTGCCTCTGATATTCTGGGACTGTTTTTAGCATCATAGCAAATTACCTTGGGAGGAACTATTACACAGCCAGTGAACTCTCCTACTTGGGTTTAAAAAAAAAAAAGAAAAAAAGTATATCAAATGCTGAGTTTCTACCAATTAATTCAGTCCTTCTCTTTCACTACATACTGTAAGTCAGTGCTCACAGACTTTTGAAAACTACTAATTTCTAAAAATGCCAGTAAAACTCACCTGAAAAGTATTAATTTTTCTGTGGTATTTAATTTTTTTAAAAACAAATCCAGAATTCCTTGCATAATTCATTTTTGGAGTTCTAAGATTAGTTTCTTATCCTACCATGTTTGTTTATGTGCCTCTTTCTACAGAAGGTGCATTTCAATCCTGAATTGAGAAATGTTGACAAAACATTTGTCAGAAATTTCTTTGAAGTAATAATATCGCAAATACCTGATCTTATGAGGTACTGCTGGATGGAGCTCCTGTCTCTGGGACAGATGGAACCCTTATGTCCTGTGATTCTGTGAAATTAATTGTGTAAGCTCTTGGTTTCAGCATCATAAACTTGAAATTCAAAACTAGAGTAAGAAAATGTACTGCACTGCCCTTTGGATAGCTTTCCTTTCCTTTTTCTGTAATTTCTGGCCATTTGGGGTGAGAAATAACTTTGATATTATCAAACAATTTTCTGTACCTTGTGGCATTGGCTTGCCTGTAGATGGGAGGAAAGAGTGACTTGTGATTGAGTCATGTTCCAAGATGATGCTTTCTGAGGTTAGCATCATTTGGAATTCTGTCAGTCCTTATCTGAAGAGTCACGTTGGCTTATGGGACCTCTGGGAATTGGCAGCAATATTTCAAAATATAAAGGTACTGATTTTGGGCAATTCTGTTGCCTGACTGTGCCATTGGGAGTTTGTTGCTTTCCCTAGGACCTGAGAGCAGCAGAGTAATGAATGAAAGATTGGTTTGAATAGGGTCTGGTCAGCGGTGGTTGATTAAAGAGAGCCACTGAAATGTCTGATAGAGTTCTTATTATCAGCTGAACGTAGGTTTTGCTGGGCTCCAGGCACAACTATATAGAACATTTGTTGCAGTAGTCAGTGTAAGACACAGCATTTATTGGTGCATTGATCAAAGCAGAGAGTGAATTCAGGGGTTGTACATGGAGATGTAGCAGATTTTGCAGTTTGTGATCCCTCATGCTGGTCACCTGGAGTCCTTCAGGGCTCCTGGTGACTTTTGAATGCGTGGCTGGTAAGAAGGAGAAGTAAGATTGCAGACCGTAAGACCACGAAAGCCCAGGGAAGATACACGGGACAGCTGCTGAAGACATCTAGTATCTCACAGCTGGATTGCTTTGCCTTGCCTGTATCAAAATCTCACAGTTCTTGTTCCCCAGAGATTCTCCAGGGGGAAATCAAGGCCTGTCTATTCTGTGGTGTCTGGCTCTTGAGCTTAAAGTGAGCGTGCATCATGTAGCCAGGGGCTGCTAAATTCCTTGTCTAGACTACTTTTCATGTATCCTAGTAGGCCGACTGTGTTCCAAATCATCAGGAGTTTTTATCCAAGACCTAGCAATGAATGGTGATAGCATTTCCTATTTTTAAAAGAAAATATATATTTGCTTGTAAGTTCCCCACATTCTTATGGAGACATAGATGGTAGCATGCCTAATTAATAGGAATGAGATTTGCTGTAACATGCTTTTGTCCTTCAGAAGAACATATCTGCTTTTAGTGTCCCTCCTGCATTTTGGACACAGCAATATTTTGCTTAGTTAAGCACTTTTGCCCTTAGTGCGTGTTAGCTGTTAGTGCTGTAGCCTGTGTATCATGAGTTACACATGCAAGCAGGTATCCCCAGACAGTAAGTCTCTTGGTGTGGGTGGTCAGTATAAAACATATGGGCACCAGAAATAGTGCAAGAGCCAAGAAATGATGTTACGTTGTACAGGTAACACAGGTATACAACCTTTGGGGAGTTGTTTGGTTAACACAGGATAGTCTGTTGAGTTTTGTCTATTAGTTCTAGTCATGATGTAGCTGGGAAATTCATCTGTGTTTTGGGGGAGATGCACATCTCACAAATTTCTATAGGAACATCTCTGGAGACTTTCAAAACCTGTCTGGATGTGTTCCTGTGCAGACTACTCAAGTGATCCTGATTTTGGCAGGGGGATTGGACTCAGTGATTTCTGGAGGTCACTTCCAACCTCTAACATTCTGTGGTTCTGAACTGCTGATGGTGACAATTACTTTCTTTCTAAACCAGCCTGCAAAATAAGCAAGCCTGATACTGGTGCTGGATTTGGAAAGGAACTGGAAGTCATTTGATATATGGGAAAAAAATGTCTTCCTTGCTTGCATAACAGCAGAAATTATTTGCTTTTAGAAGTTGATTATTTTCTGCTTCTGAAGGGACTGCCTTTACTCTTTGAATTGAACTTACACTTCATGTCAGTCATGCAACTTTTCTGTTTTCTATCTTACGGTATGTAGCTTCATGCCCCCACATGTTCATGTAGCTCTGCAGCTCAGTGTGGGACAGAGAAAAGTAATTGCTAACAAGCTGCAGAAAGAACAGCTCAAAGGGTATCTGGAAAATGGGGTCCATAACTGCTGCCGTGACACGTGGTGTGGATACAGCTCTGCTGGCTGCTGATTATGCTATATCTGAGCAGGCTATGAAAGTAGGTGGTCAGCTTGTGGTGAACCCTGTACAGCAGTACATACCTTGTGGCACTTCATCTAGGTTGTTTAAATTGACTTGGGATTTGTCCGTTGAGGACACGTTACTGGTGGCGTTTATGTGCTGTAAGAAAAAGATTACTTTTTTAATATTGGTGTTCTTTTGGTGCTATAGATAGAGATAATGCAGTAATGCATCTAGGAGCACTAGGTATGGCTTATAAGCCTGGTATGTGGAGCAGTGTGCATATGAGATGGATGATCCTGTCTCTGATAAACATACAATCTAGGCAGGAGTCAAGGCACTGATAGAGACCTGCAAAAGTAATTTTTTTTTTTTTTTAATGTGGTCTCTAGTGGTATTTGAAGATTGCAAATGCCCTTGATATCGTTTTAACTCCTATTGTTGTGGAACTCTGTGGTTATACATATTTCAGCATCTTTTTTTCAGGTCTCCCTATGTCTTTATAACTGTTGGACAAGTTAGTACATGAGATACCTCCTTTTATGTGTGCTAGCTGTTGTAGATTTTTTTTTTTTTTTCAGGGGAGGGAATAATTACTGTTTCAAAAGAGTTCTCCACCACACTAATAACTTACCTGTAAGCTTATTGAAGTACTTGTTTGTACTGTAAAATGACTAAACTAATATATCATCTCAAAATTTCACTAAATCATAATTCCTCCAGGATGGGAGCAACTCTGGCTTCTGAATGTGTCTAACTGCTGATGCCTGACATGTGCAGTGAGGAGTGGAGAGGGGAATGCATGCAATTTCATTTCTCTACTTCAAATATGTGGGTGCCTGCTAAAATTTATCCTCCTAATGGAGTTCAGCTTTTCTTTTTTATACTCTTGAATCAATGAAATACTTCTAAAATAAGCTCCAATGACTGGTTCTTATTATAGCCTTAAGGAACAGTTTAATTTTGCCTTGGAAATGCATTTGCTCCTGGGATCACCAAGAAGACTTTTAACTTTACAAGTGACTACTCAGGATCCTTGGTGACTGGCACCTGTGTATGCTCTGTGTATATCCTAGAGGAGTCGGAAACAGGGTAGCTGGCCCAGGCAGAACAAAATATTTCTAGCAAATTACAGGCTTTGCAGTAGATTTAATTACACCATCTGTTAATGAGTCTGCATTTTGGGAGATGAGTGGGAAAAAACATTCTCAAGGTTAAAAATACCTTGAGAGTAACTGCTTAGTGTGACATGCTCCTTAGTTTTGGGGACAATCTTTCAGAATGAAACAAGGGATGGTTTTGAGTGACAGCAGTGAATATCCTACCCGGACTGAACCGGAGGCATAGGAAATGGAGCAAAATGTACCTCTGCTGCTCTCCCCTACCACTGGAGAGTGTACACCTTGAAGGAGTGTGACTGAAAAATGGGTCAGTTTTCTGTCCCCTTTGCAAAGTGTATTTTTCTTGCTGCTCACTGTGTTATTGTTTTCTCCAAGGCTGTGTCTGAACTCATAGGTCAGATGTGCTAACTCTGTTTAATGAACTATTTAAATCCAGTTTACACTTTTTGCACTGGTTATTCTCTGTCCCAAAACAGTAAGGTCATGGAGGAACCCAATGGTGTTAGGTTTGGAAGAGGGCCAAGCAGACTTGGTAGCACAATAATGAGTAACAACTCATCAGGGCAGTCCTCTACTCTCCTGTAATAGTCATTTGTTGATTTACTTTTTGTAGGAAATAGACCCATAATGTTTCTTCTGGGGTTGACTTGTTCTAAAGGAACAAAGAAACTCTGGTGTGTCATGCCTGGGGAAGTTCTTTGACTGGTGTGCTTTACTCCCCTAACCTGCCTTGCAGATGCTGACATTGCACAGTCTTACTCCTCAGCGTGAGAAAGATGCTGTGTGGTCATCCAGGGTCCTCCATTTGCAGGCAAATAGTGTAAAATTTCCATGTTGGGGTGTATCTTTGCAGTATCCAAGATACTGCTCCCAAGCTGTGTTCCTAGGAGACCAACTTTCTGTGTGTATAAGATTTCACCATTAGCGCTGACAATTGGTTTTATTAAAATTAGCCATTGAATTAAAGTGGAATAATGAATTACGAATTAATAGTTTTATTTGAAGACTTTCCCTGCATTTTAGTGACTTGAAACTGAGCCTCGTAAAAATAATTTTTGATTCCTTGATTCTATTTCAGTTAAATGTATTTATCTTGCTGGTGTATGTGGTATGGATTACTATGCCATATTTTAACATGCTCTAACAACATATCAGCAGATATGTAAAAAAGTGAGTTAATAACATAAATGTCTGCTATCATGCTGCTTTGTAAAACCATTCCTAATTTAATCCATACACTAAGTGTGCTTTCCAGTTACAAAAATTTATGATAAGTATCAGGCAGAAGTGAAACCGTGATACAGAATTGTGACTGATGTAAAACAGACACACAAAATGAGTAGCATTAGGACACTCACTTTGAAGTTGGTTAAAACCAGTAAAGTGATATCCACTTTAAGTGAAACCTGCTGTTACAGATGCCTACTGGATTTGGGGAACATTTCACTTTTGAACTTACTCCTTGCACTCAGCTTTAGCATTTATTGTGTTGTGAGGTTGTTGTTTTTTTTTTTTTTTAACATAACAGGGTAGAGTAAAATAGCTGACCTACTGAGATACCTTATTATCCTTGCTCACAGACAGAGTTTAGTGTTTTCAGTGTCTGAGAAAAGAATGTTTCTTCAGATACTGCTGAGAAATTAGCTTGCTCTACCACTGTAATGCTGAAACAAATAGCAGCTTGCTCCTATTCAGTACAGCACCACTGCCACATGTGATGGTAATGGCAGAAATACCGAGTCATTTAAGAAGGGATCTGAGAATGACCAAGTAAAGGAAAGCAGTTAGGTTAGTCACTCTGAGGAAACTTTTTAGCCCTCTCGTTAACATTGATGGCAATAATTTGAACCATGGGATAGATTGCCAGCTTTCTGAATCCTTCCAGTTAAATGGGCAGGTGGAAGAAGACAGGTGTCTGCTCCAATTTGTGGCCATTTTATTTGTGGAGAGTGGGCAAAGTCTTGGCTTCCTGAGCACACCTGAGAGGCCACCAAGAAACAGTTCAGCATTCCAATATCCACATCTGTTCTGAAACCTTTGTAATTAGCAATGAATAGACAACTTAGATAAAATCAAATTGCAAAATTGATTTAGAAGGAAATCTAGAGAAACAGTGTCCAACCCACTGTGCAAGTGGAGAAAGAGAATGAATTTTCCTGAGTTACAAACTTGTGATACAGAGTTTTACTCTTTCCAGTAGGCAGTGTGGATGAATTATCTCCTGTGTGTTGTCTTGTGTATTTCTTCCTTCTACCGTATTATTCAACATCCAGTGATCTAGTCCAGTGAATCTGGGGCAGGTGACATGGGAATAAGCTAAATCTGAGTTCCAATCACTTATTGTATGGTGATGTTTGGTTTTTTTTTTTGGGTTTTTTTTTTTTTTTTGGTTTTTTGGTTTTGTTTTTTTTTTTGAGGACGGTTGGCTGGAAGGAAGCAGGCAAATTGTAGCTGACAGAGTGGAAGGTAGTTTGCTGTGCTCTGAGTGACATGGGATTTGATCCCTTCCTGGCAAGAACAGCACCCCGTTCGGTTTGGTTTAGATCACACGATTCTTTTCAGAAACCCTTGTCAGAAAGCTGCTAAATAACTTTTTCAAGAAGAGTGTCTGACAAGGAGCGCAGCAGCAGGGACAAAGGCTGCTATCCATTTCATTGCCACTTTGTTGAGATGCCTGACTTCAAATCATACATAATTTGCCATGTTAGAATGGAGATTTGGGGCCAAACCTGCTGTAGCTGCTTTGCCTAGAGAA